>CAODLS012415577.1:0-16624 GCA_948243855.1 Flueggea neowawraea | reverse complement strand
TCATGGGAATGACAATGAACTGAGACTAGTATGTACTTTATGAGATGATCGTGTTTTACTGGTCATAGGATATGATATATCAATCAGAGACCATAGAACATGTTAGAGAACAGTGTTTTGGATCGATCCGCTTATGAGAATACTACATGGTTGAAAGGTCATAAGTATTTCTAATACAATGCTTATACTAGAATCAATCGACCTGAAATCACTATGGATTCTTAGGTGATTTCTCGTATACTTTGACGTACGCCTAACGTTATTTGTAATGAGTAACAAGTATGGGTGTGATTGGGTATGCCATGAGTCATGCTAGGAAACATGCGTGAAGCGAAGGGATTGCCACTCTCGAAGAGAGAGAATCACCGTCCACTTGATTAGTCAAACTGAGTAGTTTGTGGCCACGCCTAAACAAAGTGATAAGTGTTATAATTTGTTTAACTTAGTCAGGATCACTTACAGATTAAGGAAATATTTTAGCACAAATAAGAGTGACCGGGTTTCATGCCTTATGCTAATCATGATATCGAGAGGCAAAGGGTTGTATAAGGTTGTAATTAGGTTATGTTGATTCATAGTTAACATTCATTTCAATTTGGGTAATCATAATGTCTTGCTAGAGACCAATTATGATTTATGGGCTTTAAATTAATTTTATGCTCATTGCCAACATTGAATGAACCTATAGTATTGCACACAATAAAAATCTGGATTGGTTACAAAGATTCTCTCTTTGTAGTAATTGAATTATTAAGATGATTAATTTGATTAATCAGTAATAATTCAGAGTTTTATGATTTATGTGTTAAATAAGATTTAATACATAGTCCATTAATGTAATAAAATTTTAATATAAATCACTAGTTATTAGGATTATGGGTATTTAATTATGTGTGACATAATTCAACCCATATGAGTGGTTTATTAAATGATAATGTATCATATAATTAAAAGCCAATTACATTAATCAAACCTATTAGAATTTTGGCACAACCTAACCTAATTAGGAGTGAGAAAATTTGGCACACTCATCCTAATTAGGAGGAAGAAATTCGGCACACACCACCTCCCCTATTTTTTAGGAGTCACTTTTCTTGTTTGACAAGGATGAATTCGACACATGCACTAACTAATTAGGAGTCTATGACTAATTAGGAGTTTTATTCTTGTGTGACAAGGAAAATAAAATCCTAATTTGTATGTGACAAAATTAATTAGGAAGTGATTATTCTTGTGAGACAAGAAAGACAAACCCTAGTGTTACTAGATTAGGAATTCGACACACTCCTTCTAGATTAGGAAGAGGCTGAATTCTTGGAGGACAAGGAGAGAGGAATTTTGGCCTTGTTATGCACCTATTTAGGTCTCCTCTTATGCTTATAAATAGGGTGCACTCCTTGCTATTCTTTCATGGCTTGGCCGAATTAGTGAGTGCCACAAACAAAGAGAGAAAGTTATTAGTGACTTTTAGAATAAAGATTCTAAAAGAAGTGCTAGCACACATTAGCATAATCAACGATCTTGTGTGTGTGTAAGAGTAAAGGGTAGTTGTCTTTTGGCAGTCCCTAGGTCAATTGCATTCGGCAGAAAAAAAGGAGGAAGGAGAAATCAAATTCGGCCGGCTTTGTTTTGGAGAAAACAATTTGGCAAAGTATTATAGGTACACAAGTTCTGCCTCCTTTTATTAATTATGATTACATACAGTGTTCCTGGATGTTTCTTGTGTGATATCATTATTTTTTCGTTGCTTATATTAGATGTTTATTCGCATAAGAAACCCAACAAGAAACGTTCATGCATAACTCGAGAACCGGAATCTACGTTTGACACGGTTTGGTTTGTTAGTGAGGCTGCTGAGAAATTGTTCATTGAGATAATTCAACGTGAAAAACTTACTGATAGTCAATTTTATGATCTTGAATCGTTGAGCAAAGCAGGTTTAGATGTTTCCTCAAAATTTAGGGAGCTTGAAATTGCAAAGTTTGTGACTTTGAAGAAACCAGTGTTTGAATCATTAGTTAAGGAGTTTTATGCCAATTTTGCTACTGAGACTAATGATTTAGGAGATGTTGGGGTTAAATCTAAGGTGAATTTTGCATTTTTTTATCATGGATTGGATGATGAAAAATGTCAATATCCTGCACTCCCCAAGCTACAAGGATACATGGAAGCAAAAGAAGGCCGATCTCCCTTATGGTTCGATCCTTACGGACATTTTTAAGAGGTTTGATGTTGACTTTTTGAACTTAAAGGGAACCCCTATTACTAGGAACCGAACGATACACGAGGGTATGTTGAGGAGCATGAGATTGTATCATACTCTCAACCGTGGTTGGGTCTTCTATCCGTATCTTAGAGATGGTGATACTCTTGCCCATCCTCCTTATCCGTTCCCTACTCATGAGGAACAAGTCTTTAGGCAAGAAGATGTTGGTGCTACTGTTACTAAGGATCATCGCCATCTTATGCCTCGAGGTAGGTGTAGAGAGAGGTGCTCCTAAGGTGGCTCCCGAGGTGGATTAATCATCGATTGATGAGATTTGAGGAGAGATGAGGACTGATTTTACTTCTTTTAGGAGTGAGGTTAGTGATATTGAGCCGAGGTTGGAGTCTATGCAACTTGAGTTTGGAGGCGAGTTGCGAGCCATTCGATCACTCTTAGAGAGCTACGTTCGTCCTTCTCATCCTATCGCTCCTTCTACACCTCCCACCTGGCATTGAATTAGAGTGTCTTCCTTCGGGTGACATTCCTTATTCTAGACATGGCCCTGAGACAGATGTGTCTTTCTCTATTGAGGACTTTGGTCTTGATCCTTAGTTGATTGCTTCATACATGATCATCATCGAGATTGGGATCGAATGCATCATGCATTCATGTATTTTATATTTTGGATGATTTGTATTTTGTCTTTTGCTTTATATTTATGATTGTACTCCCGACATTTTATATTTATGATGATGATGATGCTCTTTTTGTCTCTATTGTGTACGATATTTGTATATCTTTTTGACTGATGACAAAAAGGGGGGAGAAGACATATTATAATTTGTTGGAAATTGGGATTAAAATTGGGCTTAATATTTTAAATTACAAGGAGTTTTCATGTATTTTCATTTTCATGTTGTGTTAAACTCTCATTCAATTTTCTACTAAATTGACATATTGAATAAACCAAACCTTGTCTAACTCAAAAACTCGATTAAAATCAAATATTGGTTAAAATTAAAATTTGACTAAAAAGGAATCGATTTTTAAATGATGCACAATCTTAGGGGGAGTTAGTAAAATTGAAAATTGATATATATGTTGATGATGATGAGCTAACCAAATGAACAAGGCTAAAAACCTTAATTCGATCTTCAAATTCTTGTGCATTTATTCATAGGGAGTTAAGTGTTTTGTCGTCATCAAAACGGAGAGATTGTTGGACCAAGGGTGGTGAACATTAAGATTCCTTTAAGTTTTGATGATGAACAAAATGCAGAATTTGACTAGTGGATGATCAATGTACGTTTGCATAAAAGTCACGTACGTGAGATTCATCTCAAGTATGTGAGTTTGGCCGTGGCCAAAAGTAAAGACCGTGAAAAAAAACAGAAGCAACTGGGTTGATGGAAGATGAGATACTTATGTACGTGAGACTAGAGTCACGTACGTAAGGTAAAGTCACATACGTCGAAATTGCTACATGTACGTGAAAAATGATCCAAATTAAAGCTGGAAAATTGAATTCTTGAATCATTTGAAGGCATGATGTAAGGTCACGTACGTAAGCCATACAAGACAAGATGAAGATTTCATCTCAGAGCATTTTTGTTTGAATATCACGCGAATCAAGATAAATAGTGGAAGCAATTGTCATGTGTTGACTGATCACATACGTGAAAGTCTAAGTTCACGTACATTACATTATTCTCAAGTACGTGAGATGTGAATTCAAGTACGCAAGATGCTCCGGATTGAAAACAGAAGCTGTTGGATGGTTCAAAAATGAAAGTCACGTATGTAAAAAATGGTTCACGTACGTGAACTGGGGAATCCTATATGATCAATGTACGTGAAGTTTATTATCAAGTGCGTGTGTTGGAGTTTAGTTAGGTCACGTACATAAGGATATTGTCACGTACATGAGAAGACTCTGACAGTGCATTAAATGCGCCCCATTTTGGTCCACAACGGCTACAATTCACCCCACAATGGTCTGAAATTAAGATAAAGGTATAAATACATACTTGGAAGGCCAGAAACATGTGACACAACACTTAAGCATTAATTCCTAACAACAACCAATCACTAAAGCCTTGAATTTCACTCTCATATTGATGCAAGTTCATTGTTCTTTAATTGTTATCATTATTGCTTGTATCACTGGCTCATTTATTATTGGTGAGTGTTTGTAAACACATTTCAAGAGTGATTGTGAGTGGGAGCAAATGGTAGATCCTTAGGTTGATTTTTATTCTTGAACCGAAATCAAGAACCTTATAAGAGTTCTCACTTAGCTAGAAAGTGAATTTGTAATCTTTGTTAAGATTGATAGTGGAAATCCTAAGTGGTGATACTTAGGTAGTGGACATAGGCATCGAGTTGGCCGAACCACTATAAGTTTTTGGTGTTCTTTCTTTTATCGCATTCATTTTCGAAGAAAATTCAAAGCTTCTATTACCACACTATTCAACCCTCCTTCTAGTGTGGTTATTGGCTCTACAATGCTATGTTCTATCTGGTGGCAGAGTCCACATTACTATTCTGTCTGTTCTGGTCCCATATTTTGACTCTGATATAGTTATAGTTATATATATATATACTTTGATACTGTCTGACTGCATGATATCTGCTCTGGTGCGAACGTTTTGGAAAAAAGATTTCTGAAAGCTATTATGTATGTAGTTTGTATACTATATTATACTAGTATATACGTGTGCGGTATTTTTGAATGGTTTTCTTGTATACTATATTTGTAAGGAACATATGAGACAATCTGGAGTGTTGTTTCTTTACTGGGTTCTGACCTCTTTTTTCTTTCTTATCTATTTCCTTTGCATGTCTTACAGATATATTTTGATGCTCAGGATCTGTTCGACATCTCGACACTAGTGAGGCATTTCTTGCTATTTAGTGAGTGCCATCATTCAGGCTCTACTTTTGTATTTTGTTATTAGTGAAATACCCCGTAAGATTGTGATCGGATTCCGTATAGTGTTCCGTTCAATCCTGTTTTGATTTTGGTTGCTAGAGTGTTGAGTGAAAAATTGCTAATTTCCTTGTGGGATTACTTGAGTAAGCTTGAGGTGTTACTTGAGTAAGATGACCTATGGATTACTCGAGTAAGCATTCAAGCATTACTCGAGTAAGCTGAGGTGTGTATAACTTGAGTAAGCTATTGTTGTTACTCGAGTAAGCTATTGTTGTTACTCGAGTAAGCCGTATTCTTGGATGAACACGAAGAACACCTAGAGATGTGTTACTTGATTAAGCATGAGGGCTTACTCGAGTAAGCACTGATTTTGGGGAGGGGTCTATAAATACCCCCACCCGACTCCTTCGGCCTCTCTCTCGCATCTCTCACTCAAATCACTCCCATTTTGTCCATAGGTCATCTTGATTGAATCTCCTTCGTTCCTAATCATTTTTTAGGTAAGATTAAGCTTCTAAACCCTTTCTATTCCTCATTTATGCATGATTGCTCATATTGTTCATATTAGGGTTTTGAATAAAATGCTCATAAGTTCAGATTCATGTTGTTTCTGCTGGTTTGAGTGTAAGGGTTTATTTATTCGGGTTATTGTGAGTCTAGAATCATCTAAAGATAGATCAAAATCATTTTGAATCAAGGATTTTCATAAATGGGTTTGAAACCATTTTTTTGTTGATCCAGGGTGCTTTCAAGTTGTGTTGATGGATTCGACCCTAGATTCATGTTTAGGGCTTTGTTTAGAGTCGATGTGGGTGTTTGGTATTGATTTTGGTTGGTTAAATCATGTTAGACGAACTCTGGGAATTTTTTGGTTGTGTCTTACTCGAGTAAGAGCTTGGCTTACTCAAGTAATTGGGTGTCTGTCTTACTCGAGTAAGCAAAGTCGCCTACTCGAGTAATCTGATGTGTGTCTTACTTGAGTAACCATGTTGGCTTACTTGAGTAAGCCATGGTGTTACCCGAGTAAGATGGGGTCCTTAGGGACTTGTTTTGTAATTTTGCATATTGTCAATTTCCGAGAGTTCGGAGACTTATTTAAGGATTCTGACTAGTTAAAAAGTTAGTTAGCTATCCTAGTATAGTCTGAGGACTATTTTGTAATTTGTCAAGTTTCGGAGACTAGAACGTAATTTTACATTGGTCGAGGACCAAACTGTAATTTTACGTAGATTCTGTATTTTGGATCCAGAGTGATAGATTATCATTCGATATGGATCATTTGGAATCTTTCGAGAGTCTGCATCTACATTTGCATATCATGCAATTGGTATTGCCACAGTTTCGCATTCTGATTTGCCTTTGATATATCTGTTGATATATATTCGTTGGTTCAGCTTCCTGTTTTGGTCGCGAGATCAGCCACTGGCGAATGGGGCTTGATTGGCGATTGCACTTGGATTTCCAGGTGAGTGAATAGCAGTTTCAGACACATAGGCTGTGTCTCGAACTGTATATGTTTTCTGTTGTGTATAACACATTCTGAAAAATGAACTAATATAAGGATTAGCTAATGATAAACTGATTATGTGTATTAATCAGGACTCAGCTTTGAAATTGATATAGATGTATTATATATCTCCTCTATGATTTTGATGCTTCTACGAATACTCTGCTTTGATAATATATGTTATTATGCTTTTGTTTTCTGATATGGGACACTTACTGTTACGGGTAAAACGTAACATTTGGTATACCAATGCTTTGAGAAATCCCAGCTATCAGGGATGCTGGTAGCCATGTGTCCCGATCCAACACATGATTTGTTATTCGCCCAGCTACCAGGGTTGTCGGTAGCCATATGGCCTGACCTGATACATAATTTGTTATTGATTGTGCGGAGCCCACATACTCTGTTATCAGTGCCACGTGTACGCCTTCTACTTTGGTCCCATATATTTGTATATGTATTTTGACTCTGAAAATAAAAAAAAATAGTTTTATACGCCTCCGTGTTTATGATTGCTTTGTATGAGAACCCTTAGCGAAATGAGTTTTCAAAGGCTATATGAATATAGCGTGTATATACATATACTAATATTATATCTACATGTGGTATCTTTGAACTGATTTCAAAACAATCTTTGTGAGGCACGTATGAGGCGATCTGAAGTGTTATTCCTCACTGGGTTTGACCCCTCTTATTTCTCTCTCTACTGTTGATTCTATTCACAGGTTTACAGACTTTTGCTTCAGCAACCGTTATGCATGTTTGATTCCAGTGAGGCATCTTTAGTTTGTAATGCCCTTTTGTTCGGGCCTTGATTTATAAGCTTGGTTATATGCTCCACACTGGGTATATGTGGGTTATGGTTGTATTTGAATGAATATATATATATTTGATAACCGCGTTTTATTTGAAACATTATTACAAATGTTTTCTTTGATATTTATGTATTTCATTTTAAATATAAAATGAATGTTTTGTTTAACATGTTTAATAAATGTTTTGGGCAACATTATGTTTAAGTTTGTATCTTTGAGGCTTGTACGAGATGGGTCGGGCTCCCTTAGACGGTTCGCCTTGTACGCCGGTTATGGACCCGCAATGGGTCATGATAAAGGTGGTATCAGAGCAATAGGTTTCATATTGTCTGGGTCGTTTGTGGAGCATAAGTATTTTGAATCGAGTCAGTCTGATTTACCTCTGTATGTTCCTTTGCATATGCTCTTGCACTTTGAATTTGTTCCATAACTCTGGATTTGTTTTTGTGCCTTGAAACTCATTTCGGCACCTGGCTTTTGTTTTGGTAATGTGATAATTGAATGAGTCATTGGTGATAAGAATGTTGGTTCTTAAGTGGATGCCTTTTGTTGGTATCAAATGGCCATGATTGTTGGTGATGATTTAAATTCGGAGAATTTAAGAAATAAGAAAGAGGCAATGATTCGATAAGCACTTGAGGGCTTAACAATTTGAAAGTATATTGTACTTTGAGGAACTAGCGGATAAGTCTAGTATTGATTGATAGCATATGTTTTGAAATTTTAGAGAATTGAAATTGTTTGAGATCGTAATATCTTCTAGTTGAGTTAGAGTATATTCTATATATGCTTGGCCAGATGACTATTGATGATTAGAGTGCCAAGAGCATTCGATTTTGATGCAAATTTGAGAAAGATTTTTGTTTAAATTGCCATATTGGGTATTTTATAAATGAAGAATGTTGTTAGTATACTAGAATGGTAACTTTAGGTTAGGTGACCTTTAAGCTGCTATGTGATTTATAATTGCATGGATTTGCGATTTTAAAATTTTTTATATGTTATGAGAATTTCAACTATTTAAGGTATGAATTTAATTGGCGGATTTGACGCAAATGCAAATAAAAATATTTGAATTTCCTTGAATACGTGGTTTCCTAAATTGCTTAGTATTATTAATTGCCAAAACTGTTTTCATTTTTTAAAAAAAATATTATCTATGCACTTTATTAAATAAAGTGGAGATAGAATTTTCGAAGGGGTTTTAGAAAATATGATTTGAAATAATTTTACTAAAGACAATTGTTTGAAATGAGAACCACAAGTTTTAACATATATAACTATGTTTTGTCGCTTACGTTTTGACGGTTTTGGAAGATTAGTTTTTGGAATATAAAGTATTTGCAAATAATGTGCAATATTTGTTTTGAAGCAAATTGCAATGATTTGTTTTGACTACTTAAAGTAATTTGAATTGAATGAGAAAATCTGCTCTGAGACACATTTTTGACAAAACGGTCACAACTCTGGTCATCCCTAGGTGGGTGATAATTTGAATTAGTAGGATTTGCTAATGTGATTATTTGAGAATTGACGTCTCGATATGGTCAAACTTTATGGATGAAAGATTGAATGATAAATCAAATTACGAGTAAATTGAGGAAATAGTTATGTTTGAATTTGTAACTTGAAGGCTTCAAGTTATCGAGTTTTGGGTACTTGAAACTCGTGTAAATATTACATGAGAGAGTTGAATTTATAGGGTCTTAGGAAATAATATCATTCATTGGCAGTATTCCTCCATGATATTACTGAGGATGAATGTGGAGAAAATAGATGAAATAACTAGTGGAGTCGAGTTGATTTGTTTGTAGAATTTGGGAATATGGTAAATTATTCATTTGGGATGTTTATGGATATTTGGTAGAGACGTGGTCTCTAGCATATTCTAGATGATCTATGATTTCATACGAATTGGGTTGCAAACGAATTGAATTATGGTGAGTTTGTTGGAAATATCATGTTTCAGAAATTTGGGGTCAATCATCGATAAGGTATCGTTGATATGGTTACTTTCTCTAAAATTGTTACATTGAGGTAACACGATGTGTTTGGGTTAAAGATTTAGCTTTGGATTCTGTCATTTGCAAGTTTCGTTCCTCCAGGAATGTGTTCTGAGTTGGGGTACTACATTGAATTCGTTGAGGGTAAAACTCAACAAGTTTTGATAGGGGCGCGAACGCTCTGTGCTCTGGATATGAATTCCTCCATTTTGCTCTTTGTTTCTATCAATTTGTATATCGGTGTCTTTTGTTCTTTCATAGGCATTCTTGGCTTTTGTATTGTCTTTGAAATTGTTCATCTAGCTCTAGGAGCTAGAGCGTTAGCATGTGGTGGTCAGTTCCTCTGTGATTGGTTTGGGCAAAATGGTAATTTTGCCTTATTAGAGATCCAATTTGAGGAGGTTCTTAATCAGCCAAGTTATCGAGGCATTTGGACTTTAAGTCATGATTAGTGAGATATGATATGATTATATACATTTGATTGGAATCGAATGTAGATCTTATTCGAGTAGCAACCACAAAATTATTGCGGGAATGTGGTGTTTGATTGGAAATTCAAGAAAATAATCTTGCATAAGAAATTAGTGATCCGTGAGATAATATTTGAGGTAAATATTTGTATAATTTAGAGACTATATTTTTTTTTTGGAAATGAGCTATGCCCTATTCTAATTAGAATATGTTTGATCAATGGTTTGATTGGAACTTGGAAGTTCGAAAGGTGAAATATCGAAGGATAGAAAGCTTCGACAGTGGATTTTGGGAAATTTTCATTCATATGGGGAAATTGATCCAGAGGACAGATGATTTGATCATACCAAATTTATGGTATATGATATACGATAAATCAGGACGCTATATGTATTACATGGTAATTATGGACCAATATTAAAGATATGAGTCGACGGACAAGTACAAGGATGGTTCTAATTATCAAATTGGTGATGAATACAATTGATGGAAATTGGTGGTATTTGTTTCCTTTGATTACAACCATAGTTGCCTATGGTTAGGTAATCAACCATATTATTGGGAAATTGATGATAATTTGTTTGGTGGTAAATGTCTAAGTGCATTGATTTAAGCACGTCGTGCGATTAGTTTGCAGATTTTAGACTCGATTAAAACTATGGATTTGAAACTAGTATCAGTTTACGTGAGAAACAACAAATCCGAACCCTAGAAAGGAATTTGGCCAAAAACCCAAATGAACAAATCATGAATAAAACGAGGAAAGGAAGAGATTAATGAAGTGTTCTTTCCTCAATAAATGGAAAGGAATCAATGGGAAATCAAGAGAAGTGATGAGGAACGAATTGAGAGAGTTTGGAAATGGTTTGGAGTGAAAAAAGACGAAAAAGAGTCGGAGGAGGGGTATTTATAAACCCACAAGGACAGAATGTTGTGTTGCACAAAATTTTGCCCAGAAAAGACCCTCTTACATGCATAGCACAAGATACTACGCACGTAATGTTGTCTTACGCGCGTAATATGGCTTACTATGTGCATATACGACAATTTCAACTCAAATACTATTTCGCTTGATGATCTATGCGCATAGCAAACCTTCAATGCACGTAGAAGACCCCTGGACGCATTTCATGCTAAATCTCTTACTTCTAACATGTTTTGAACTTAGAAACACAACCTCCAACACTTCTGGAACAAATTCTAACTCTCCAAACTTGTCATCCATCATCATTGGACAATCTTAATCATTAGAACATCAACTTGAACATCAAACTTTGCAAAGATTGGCATGATTAAACTCCATCAATAATTATTCTTTATATTAAACACCCAAGCATCATCAGAATCATTCAAGAACAGATTCAAAATCGAACAAAAAGCTACAGGACTTCAATCAGAACATGCGGGGTATTATAGTTGGCTAGAGGTACTAGAGTTTCTAGGATCTTTTGTGTGTAGATCTGATAGTGTTTTGTGTTTTTGCTAGGTTTATATATTATGAGAATGTTGTTAATTTCTTGTTGATGTTGTTTTATTTGTTCATATGTTTTTAGATATTGTTTATAAACAACATTCAATCAATTTCAATCAATATATAAACAAAAAACAACATATCAATAATATATTAATAACTTCAAGTTTTAAAACAAGATACAACATCTAAACAATATATAAACAATACATAAATAAATCTGAAATTTATATGTTGT
This sequence comes from Flueggea neowawraea, assembly GCA_948243855.1. NCBI lineage: Eukaryota > Viridiplantae > Streptophyta > Magnoliopsida > Malpighiales > Phyllanthaceae > Flueggea > Flueggea neowawraea. Next base: position 4,981 of record CAODLS012415577.1, on the reverse strand, counting down.
TGATTTGTTGTTTATATTTTGTTTATATGTTATTGATATCTTATTTATATGTTGAAAATAGCATATAAACAATAAATAAATAACATATAAACAAGATATCAATAATATATTAATAATATTCAAGTCTTAAAATAAGAAATATCATTTAAACAACATATAAACAAGTTCTAAACAAATATGAAAAATAAACAGACTTTAAACAAGTCTGAAAAAAGAACAAACTTTAAACAAATCCTAAACAAGTCTTGAACAAATCCATAAAATATAATTTATAATTTTTTTCCTTACTGCACATAATTTCTAAAAAACTCTGTCAAAATATTGAAAGTGAGCTTAGTAAATCCGTAATTCATATACTTGAGCCCAATGAATATGAAAATGCCCCAAGAGAAAAGAGGACCAACTTTTAAATGAAGACATAAATAATGCCCAATATTATGTAAAGGAAAAGAAAAGATTTTAGGGAAAATTTAACATTTATAATAAAAATAAATTAAGAAATTGATTTTTAGACACACACCAAATAGACACACGCTTGAAACATATTGCAAAAATATCAAATTTTTAATTGATTGAGAAATTGAGATATTTTCGCTATAAATTGATTGTTTCGTAAACAAATAAGTCCCAATAAAGAAATATTTATTTTTCGCGAACAAATAAGTTGATTTTCTTAGAAGGTTTAAAATGATCTCCAAAAGTTTTCAAAAATCTACAAAGGTCTCCAAAGTCTCTAAAAGTCTCCAAAACTTCCCTTTATTTTTTTTGAATTATTACACCTACTTCTCTCGGCTTTCTGATGCTCTCCTTTCTCTCCTCTCGGCTTCCATCTTCAAAAGTTGGCAAAAGGGTTGCTTCCTCCTACCCCATTTCACTCACTCTCTCCCTCTCTAATCCGACCCTCTCTTTCTCTCTTTGCTTCCTCTTCAATTCTTGCAACTTATTCAAGGTAAATCTCTCATTTGTTTTCTCTGTTCTTCTTCCGTGTCATGATTCATGATATGGGTTTGTTGGGTGTTGTTTGGAAGATGAATTTGAGGCTGGGGTTGGTTTTATGGCTTGATTTTGGTGGATTTGAGATGGGTTTTTGATATGTAATGCTAGAAGGCGTGTAGAATGATGTAGATTTTGCTTGGTTGTGCTTGAGTGAGGTGTTTTGGTGTTGGTTGATGTTATGTCCGAATTTTTGGGTGAATAATAGATTTAATTTATGATGAATTTGAGTTTGTTCTTGATTGATTTTGGTGAAAGAAACATGGATTTGAATGGGTTTGTGATTGGTTTTGGAGATTGAAAGAGATTAGTGTGGTTAGCACTTTTATTTGGAAGAATAAATTTGGGTTTTGATGATTTATTGTTTATTTGGTGAAATTGATGAATGATTTTTATGAATAAAAATGATTGGAAAATGATTTAAGTGATTAGTAATTATGGGTGTCAGTTTGGACGAATTTGTGGAATTTTTGAATAACTTTTTGGCACAAAGACTAGATTGCAAATTTGCAAGAGTTAAAGGGCTCAAATGATAATATTAACTACTCGGAGTAATAATTTGAAAATTTTGAAAAGTTTGAGAACTTATACGAAATTTTCCAAAGGTTTGGGACTAATCTGTAATTCGTAAGGACCTTAGGGACTAAAGTGTAATTTTGCAAAAATTAAGGGATTAAATCGTAATTTTATGAAATATTCGATTTTCGAGACTAAAGTGTTATATCTTCGATCGCAATAGGATTTTAGACATAATCGAGGGTTTGGGTTTGCATCTGTATTACACGCATTTCGGTATTACCATAGTACCACATTTTGACATTTGCTCTGATATGTCTGTTTCAGCTTTCTATACCTGTCGAGGAGACCAGCCATCACCCAATGGTGCTTGATTGGGCTTGCTGACTATGTACATCCAGATGAGTGGGATGTCATCTCTAGACACATAGGCGGTGTCTTTCTAAACCTGTATTGTGTTTGATGTGTGTAGCTTATATCTGTAATCTGACTAAATAATAGATCGGTAAATCTTAAAAATTGGACTTATGTGTTATTTAATAATTAGTAGTCAGTTTTCGATATCTGATATATATGTAAATATATACATATATTTTCTATAAATTAAATTCTGCTTTGCATGCTTGTCTACTCTGTTTATTTTTATGTATATGTTGATATTATACACTTATATACATGGTTCGTAGCCTTTGGTATACCACTGCTCTGTCAAGACCCTAGTTACCAGGTAAAATGGTGATCGTGAGTCCAGCCATACACATTTACTATGTTTGTTTCTGGTGGCATAGTCCACATCTCTGTTTTTGTTTACTTCTAGTCCCATATCTAACTCTGTTATATTATATATGATATTATTTATTACTTCTGACTGCATGTTGTTTGCTTTGTCTACGAACGATTTTGAAAAGATTTTTAAATTATATATTAGTGTAGAGTGTATATTAATATTATATAATCATACACGTGCATATGATATTTTTTCAACTGTTTTCAAAATAATTTATGTGAGGCCTTGAAGGCGCTCTAGAGTGTTGTCCCTCATTGAGTTTTACTCACCACTTCCTTTAAACATTTTAGGTATTCATTTTAACTTCAATAACCATTCAACACCTCTATTTCAGTGAGGCGTCATTGCTTTGGTTAATTGATGCCCTTTTGGTCGAGCTCTTTTATTTTTGGGTTAGTGCTCCACACCGAGATGCTAATGGGTTATTGGGAATATTTTGTATTTTGGATACTTGGTTTTACTCATATATGATTTATACTTATTTTGGATACCACGATATTATTTTGTTACACTTATATCTATTTTCATATATATGGGAATGTCTTATATTCCATATGATTTGTTTAATAAATATTTTAATAAATAAATAAGTTGGGTAGAATATCTGAATTTACGAGGCTTATGCGAGATGGGCCGGTCATGGTCTGATTTTGGGTGGCGACAAAAGGAAAGATGTCGGAAAGGAGGCATATGGTGGCTAAGGTTTGAGGAGACTAAGTAGGAGACAAAATCGAGAGGAGATGAGATGAAGGGAGAAGAGAGGAGGGCAAAGAAACTTGATCGATGAGAGAGAAACAAAGATACATAATACACGATATTTTGGATGAAAAAATGGCTTTATTTGATTAATTGTGGCATTTTTGTGAACCTGTTTCAATATAATGGCATTTTTATGATCCAACTTGTGTATTTTCAACATTTTAGAAATACGAAACTAGTATTTCTATTTATAAATTTATACGGTTTAATTGTGGCGTACCTCATAATTAACTCAAGATTTTTGGGAAATGCCTAAAACAATTAAAAGAATATTAGTAGTTTCTATTAAGAGTTAATATGCGAGATGTCTCAAATAAAATTCAAATTTTGACAAAAGAAATCTAAAGTTTGTAATTTGGTGAATGCCATATGTTTAAATTTTAGTTTTGCTATATGCTATGTTTTGAAAACTGATATTTTTTTTTCAAAATTGATATTAAAAATGTCATATTCAATCAAATAAAAATCAATTTTTTACTCATTTTTTCAAAATTTCTATCTCTTCTCATTTTTCTCTCTTCCTCTCTCTCCCACACTACCGTTTCTCTCACATAGTTTCTCTCTTCCTCTCTCTCCTCTTTGCCTATTGTTTCTCTCTTCTCGGGCTCTTCCTCGTCTCTCTATCCAAATTTGGTCTGTCGCTCTCTCTTCCTCTCGTCTCTCTCGGTCCTTGTTGCCTCTCTCCTTCTCCTCTTCCTTTTCGTGTCTTCTTTATCGCCCAACCAAACCGTAGTCGTTCCTCTCTCTTCGCCTCTCCCTCTCATCGGAATGTTGTAAACACATTTGTAGGTGGCAGATCTGGTGTTAGTTATGCTCTAGGGCCCAATAACATTGTAATCTATTTAATTAAATAAAATGAGGTATTATTTTATCTAGTTATTATTCTTGTGCATAGTTAACTTGATAAAATGTTAATGAATGATTATTCTACTTAAGTTAAGTCAAATATGTGATTTGATAGTAGAACCTTAATACTCGAAAGAATAACATTCTAAATTATCCCTAGTCGATTGTTATCATGAGAGTGATAACAAACTAAGACTAGTATGTGCTCCCGTGTTCTACAATGTCATGAGATATAGAGATATCAATCAGAGGCATAAATACATGTTAGGGAACATTATATTGGATCGATTCATTCATGAGAATACTACATGGTTATATATCATAAGTAGTTCTCATGCAATGCTTATATTGAAAATCCTTAGACCTAAAATCGCTATGGATTCTAGGTGAGGATTAGTATACTTTGACCATTTGCCTAACGCCTTCCATAACTGGGGGCAAATATGGACTTGATTGGGTATGCTAAGAATCATGCTAGAAACATTAATGAACTCATTTCTTCATGCTAGAAACTTGATTGGGTATGCTAGAATCATGCTAAGATATCACCGACCACTTGATAAATGATACTGAGTAGTGCATGACCATGCCCAAATGAAATGATAAAAAGGAAATATCATTTATTTAATTAAGTCAATGTCATTTAGAGATCAAGAAATGATTTAGCAATAAATAAGGGTAACATGTTTCATGCCTCATACTAATCATGATATCGAAAAGGTAAATAATTGTATAAGGTTGCAATTATTCTGTCAGGTCTTTCACTTTTGGTGAAAGAGTGGGTGAAGGTAGAGAAAAAATTAATTTAATTTTATTGTTGTCTTATACTAGTTCACTCTTTTCAGCGTTCTCATTTAATTGATTTTTTCAGCTACAATGTAAACTCGTCAAGAACAATGTACACTACAATCCTCCGACTTTTCGCTGTTTACTCTGCAAGGGCCTCAACGACTACAATTGAAAAAATCTTCGAACAAGTTTGATTCCTTATTGCAATTTTCTGCTATGAACTTTTATGATTTGTAGTTTTGGCTCTAACGGAAGCTTTGCCATGAAGTAGTGTGTTTTTTGTTTCATCAT
>CAODLS012415447.1:0-13217 GCA_948243855.1 Flueggea neowawraea | reverse complement strand
GAGAGTATAGAGGAAAATTTTAGGAGTTGAGAGAGTTTGGGGGAGATAAATGAGTGTTTGAACTGAATAAATGATAGAAAAAAATGTGTTTAGGGGATATTTATAGGAAAATGGGTAAAACTAGCCGTTATAGACTAAAAGGGTAATTTTTCAGCGCCCAACGGTACTCCAATGGTAATATTACCGGTGGAGTAAATCTGACCGTTGGATCAAAACGATTCAACGGTCAAATTTTGATTTTTTTAAAAAATAAAAATGTCAAGCTCGGGGCCAGTGAACTCCGCAGCTGACAGCTGCCCATCCTCCTGCGCAGACTGAGACGCAATAAAGTGTCCCGCTACCGTTCTTAGCCCCATTGTGGTCAACCTAATTTCAGAAACCGAGTAGACTGCCTGGCAGTTGGCTTCTTCTTAACACCAAAACTAACTCCTTTATTGCCAATCAAACCTTAATAATAAAAATGGATCGCAACACAACGGTTTCTTTTGGACAAAAAAAGGGCACATCATATTTATTAGTATTTAAAACATTATATATACTAAAAATAAATAATAAAATTCTTTTATTATTATAGATACCAAAAATCCGTTATGAAATTCGTTGGTACATTTTTTTTAATGTTTAATACATAATAAGTGTAGGTTCAACCAGGGTTCAGAATAAAGTTTTTAGATTAATTCATCCGATATTCACATACTTAGCAAAGTAGAACTCTTGAGGCTGAAAAAACTCACACTAAGTGATGAAGCTTTAGTAAAAATAAATAAATGTGTATGTTATTTTACTACAATACTCAGTGCTACAAAGATAGGAGTAAATAATAAAAGTGACGAGCTTTGGAGTTGTCTAGGCGATTAGACGTCTTTATCTGAAACTTGAGATCCCGATTCGAGTTCACTCGGTTGGAGAAGGTCGGGGCAGCATTAAAACTCTATTTTCTTCAAAAAAAATGCAACTAGGGATCACATGAGTGCGAGTGAGAATATTTGTAAACTTGCTGATCACAAAAATTTCAATCGCTGGGTTCGGTTCACCCATATGGATCTCATGGGTTCTATCAAACCCAGTGGGTTGGCAACATTACAAATAGACCCACAACATCAATTTCAGACTTTCAAATACCTCCATGAGAGAAGTATCCCAGAGCTCAAAATCTTGAATCCAAACATGGCCTGGATCCAAACCCAACGGGCACTACTAAAATTTAAACCCCTCTAAAATCAGCGGCCAAAGATCGAAACTTTACTTTGCCAGTTGCCACCACCAAACAATCAACCAAGGCAAAACCGGGTCCACTGAATCCTTCACCACTCTCTCTTCGAACGCAGCGAACGGTTCTTCGTCATCATATTCTTGAAGTTCCCTGGCCTGTAACACCGTTCCGTTTCAGCTCCGCATCTTCAAAACCAACCTAAGAGACCTCGAATTGTTTGAAGCTCTGGCTACTCCCGTGAAACGACGATTGAATTTTGGCCAACCTGTAAGATTTCGCACAAAGTTCCAATCTTTCACTCTTTTTTTCTGTAGTTACTTTAATTTTTGATCTGGGGTTTTTTTTTTGGTGCGTTTTGGCATCTAAGTTCTGAATTTTTCTATTTATGGCTTATAGTTCTGCAGTTTAATTGATTGAGCTAAGTGTTAGATGGATTTCATTTTTTGGTTTGTTCAATTTGGTTTTTCTATCAAATGTGGATTCAGATGGGTTCGGTCGATAAAGTAGAGGAAATTGACAGCTTAGAGAAGGGTTTATTGTCCGAACCTGGGGGTGTTACATATGGTGGAACTGAAGCTGAAGACGACACAATCCTTTATACTGCTTCTTTTGAAGAGATGGAAGAGAAATTCGTTAAGTACCAAACGGCTCAGTGGGTTCTCTATTCGTTGCTTCTAATATTGGCTTGGGGAATTGGGTTGTTCATGCTCCTTTATTTACCTGTGCGAAGATATATATTAAGTAAAGACATTCAGTCTAGGAAGCTCTATCTGACTCCTAATGCCATTGTGTACAAAGTAAATCAGCTGTATCTCTTAGACTCTTGTCAACTCCTTTATTGGATTGCATATAGATCTTCATTTATCGTCTATGGGAAATGTGTAGAAAGTATAGTTCGGTTGTTGCTGTTTTAACTAGAAGAAAATATTCCGTAATGTCCTTTAGGTTGCTTTGTATTGTTCCTCGTAGTGTTCTTTTGTTGAATATATCATACACATTGTTATGAAGAGGGCGCAAATGAATTTGCATTCACTAATACTTTGTTTCTTTAGCTCAGGTGACAAGACCAGTACCTTTTCCATGTTTCGGGGTGTTGAAAAAAGAGAAGCATGTTTTGTTGCCTTCAGTTGCTGACATTGTAATTGAGCAAGGTAAACTTTTACCGTAGCTATGCCTTTTATCAAATGTAGTATTTAGCTTTTTCTTCCGGTCATAGAATTTTCGATGAATGACCTCTGCCTCAAGATCATAATTAATAAAAATAGTGCAGTCAGGTTTTGCCGTTTTGGTGAGAAAGACCATAATATGTATTTTATCAGTGTATACTCTCTTTGTTGCGTCCAGATTTTGATCTAATAGACTGGTAGTTAACAAGCCATGCTCTATTCATAATATATGTGTTATGAAGTCAAATTGATGCATCTAAACCATAATCACAAGTCTTATACGTGAAATTTATGGTGGCTTTTTTGTTTTTTTGAAGATATAAAATTTTTGCTAATCTTTCTTTTTGAGTTGATATTTTTATAGAGCTTTCATGAGAAATATGAAACAATATATATGATTGAGAAGTTTAGGTGTTGTGGCTATGATATCCATTCTTTTTCACTCTTTATATCATCCATATTTGTGTAATTGCTTCTAGGAAAAAAATTAAATATTTTTATGAATTTATCAGAAATAATTCTCTTTCTTTTTGCATTATAGAGGTAACCTATGATCAGTTATTGTTTCAGTCTTTTCAATGTTTCTTGAAGTCCTTATGATTTTTTTGTTTTATTGCCAGGATATTTGCAGTCTCTATTTGGTGTATATTCCTTAAGAATTGAAAATATTGCCGTACGCAGCCCGCCAAGTGATGATGTCCAAATTAAAGGAATTGGAAACCCAAGTGCTTTCAGGAAGGTAAATTTTGTAATTATCTTGTAATTGCTGTTAATGACTGGAAAGAAAAAGAATAGAAGTTTACCTAATGCCTTTTCCAGGCTGTCTTGGCACGGCTTTCATATATGAGAAATGAGGTTGCCTCTAGACAAAGGTCTACTCTAGAAGACATTCCTAGTTTGAAGATAGGTCCATCCGCTTGGGTATGTAAAATTATAATCAGCTTGTGATTCAAATTTTCTATTTCTGATTTCTGTTTCAGAAATTCTTCCGGCAACTGATTGCACATTGCACTCTCCAGGGTTTATCATTGCAATTCTTCCTCAATTACTTGAAAAAATCTTAAGAAGAAATTACTTGATGTGTTATGAAAAATATTAAATAACATTTTTAACATCGTGAGAGAAGTATACCATCGAATAAAATATGATATCTTTTGGAATTACCTTGCAGACTTCACCCTCTAAAACCTCCAGGCAGGAATCATTTTCCAACACAGGGGAACATGTACTTCTCCAGAAACTTGAGGAGGTTGGAAGTTCTGTGAAGGTAAAGCAAAAGCAAACGCTCTCTATAGTTTCAGAATCATTACCTTGAAGATTTATGGTGATTTTTTTTTTTTGGGTATTTGGATTCCAGAGAGTTCAAACATTAATTGAGGAGCAACGCTCTCAAATTGCAGAACCCACCGGTTAAGGTGAGTGACAATATCGGACATGAAATTCAATTTTTATGGATTCTGTTTGCTCTATCGAAAGTAATATTTTATTATGTGCTGCGCATGTTTGTTTATCTTATATTTATATAGCATTTTTTACTCATGAACATTATAACTTTAAAAAGACGTGTTACACTTTATGTTTATGCTATACAATGTACTAAAGCTCTACCAGTCCGCAATCTACCACTCAATCTCTCTGCACTTCATTTCGTCTCCCAAAGGAAGGTCATACATGCTGCATCTAAAGTCTAATTTCTATTTCTTGCAGCGCGCGAGTACTGAGGCGGAATTTTGAGTTGTGTCATTTTGCTATACTAATTGCAGAATCAACAGATAAGTTGGTTCCTTTGTCAAGTAAACATTTGAAAAGAACAAACAGAGTGTCATTTCAGTGTAAACAATTTAAGGGTGAAATCTACTGATACCTGTGTATTGGTTGCAGTCATTTGTATCTATTTTTTGATGAATGGTGGATCCATTCAATGCTACATAGGATGATAATATATATCCTTCTCATTTGTTCAACTACGTCAAAGTTCTTACTGATTTCCACTTGCCGCGATGACTTGTGTTTTGTGGTGTTTGTTTTATATATTTATGTTGTTTTTCGTTAAATTTGACGTTATTGGAAATCGAACTTTTAATTTTGAAGACTGTCGTACCAAAATATTTGCATTGTTGGATAACGAGCAAGCAATCTATTGATTCAATATTAGCATGCTGAATACTCAAATGACAATGATTACTTTCGAAATTGAAGAATTATTTAAAAAAAAAGAAACAAAACTGATCGCAGTTTGCATTTTCAAAACTTCTAAAGAGAGTTTCTTAAGCCAGACTTGGTTTCTTCAGGGACTACCAAGGTGAGAAGGCCCTAAACAAAGGATGGCCTGTTGGTTGTTCTCATTGGGAGCATATTTCGACTCTAGAAGAGTCGGATTTGGTCAATTTTCTTTCTCCTATAAATTACTGTCCCTTATTTGGGCCATTATTTTTGGACTCAAGACCCACCACTATTATAACAAGTCTTTATCCTTAATAGCATGCTTCACATGTTCATTATGTCAAATTAAGAAGCAAAACGTAAACTATCAAAAAAACAAAAAAAAGATGCAAAACCTAGAAGAATCTCACTCTTATGCTTTTTCTTGTATTTTCATTTGTTTCAAAAAAATGTTGAGGCTACCAATACGCATGTAACTCGGTGCAATTTTTACTACTAAGAAGTTGAAAGTTGTATTTCCGTTGAAATCAATGTAACAAAAAAAAATGTTCGAATTAATTTTAAGATTTTTTTGGTAATTTAATTATAGATGACAAACAAATTGTATATTAATAGATTATATAATAAAAAATAAATTGTAGTTCATTTCTATTTTTTTCTTATAAAAAGAATCATTGGTAGCCTCATATTTTTTAAACTAGACTTGAAAAATGCAATCCGTCTAGAGGCCAAGTTCAATGTTTCATATGGAAGACATGTTTTTTTTTCCTAATCTTACGATAAATTAAGCACTAATATAAACAAACACAATTATTCATATGTTAGTTGAATATACAACACACGATTTTTTTTGTAAACAATGTATAATTTTGTAACACAGAACTAAATTTTTCTTGACGTAGAGAACAAGGCAACGTCTCTTGAATATCTATGACCTAATAATGGAGGCAATAAAGAATAGATGAAATTGCATGCAACATATCTCTGTTGTTTTATCTTGAAAAAACATGAAACACATAAGTTTGGAGCAAAATTGATTAAACAAAGGAACGGTTGAAACAGGTAGTTCCAAAGAGTGGTTGATTGTCTTTTTCTTCTTCTTCATCTTTCTCTCTTGGATTTCGGGTGGGAGTTTTAGAAAAATATTATTGAGCAAGAAAACATTTTGAAACTTCTTTTTCTTTTGAAAAAGAAAATGAGAATATATTGCCAACCTCGTTTTTCATGGAGATGGTTTGTTTGGGTTACCAATTTTGACTTACAACTGATCTTTGATGACTTATAGCTTGTTTCTTCTTCTATAATTTTTCTTTTATAAATCTTTTTAGTGCTGAACTTCATGCTTAGTGATTGATTTGTGGGTTTCTATTTTCAGTGACTAACGTCGGAAGTAGCTTACTTACTGTACTTACATTACCGTTGTCAAAAATTCTCCATCAATTCCTACTTCTCGTATATGATCACTTTTTTTAAAAAAATAAATCATTTTATTTGCACTCGTTGAGAATCGAATATACGACCCTTCTTATTGGATTTAGCTCTAGTATTGCTAATTGTATATAATCACTAATGCCTAGTTCTGGAGTTGTATTCATTCTTTTTACATGTTCAATCACGATTTTCAATTGCAGTCATCCATGTTACGCAATCAATAGAATATTTGGTCTTTATTATTATAATATGCTAAATTAACTGTATATTTTTCCTTACGTCGACTTCTATTAGAAATTGAAACTTCGCTTTCTTAGCGTTAAAGAAAAGGTTATCATAGAGTTTTTAAAACGTTGTTCGTGTGTTTATGGTTTGATTATGGATGCAATTAGAGACTTTAATTTTATATTAATGTGAAATAACTCCTTTTAGACGTCAAAGCCGCTAGATTAGGCAGGGCAGATCCTACAACTCTATGCAATATTGGACCAATAATAATTAAAACAATTGAAAAGAAGAAGAAGAAAAATAATCGAATTTCTAAACTACAGGAGCGATATTATTGAAATGGCGATTCGGATAATCGGAGAATAAAAGAATTACAGAATATTTTTATTCCACAAATCATCTGTTTTAGCTCCTAATTTATTAATTAATAAACCAATTAAATGACTAATTTGCCTCTTGATGGACGTTGATATTTTGCTACTTCATGAATGTTTTTTTCGTCAATATTCAACATCATTCCTTTCACTTTCAATCTTTTCTTTTTTAATACTTATGGAAATGTTAAGAGGATTAGGACAAATTTAGATGTAGTGGATCAACTTCCATCTTGCCATGTTTGGCCATCACCCATTTTCCACTGTACAATCATTAATTGGGTTCCCATTGCATTTTATATTATTATAATTAACTATTAAATGCGAAACTCATTTATAGTAAGGTCAATTGTGGTTAGAGGACACCAATACAATCTAAGGTGTCCATTTTTTTGTCATCAAATTGAAAACAACACAAATATACTAGAAAATAAATGCTAACTTTGCAAGAATATTGCTAAGGGCATGAAACTATTTTGAACAATGCTAATAAGGAGATAATATTCGCAAAAATGTTAGAATTTACAATTTTATTAAACTTCAAGGGTACAAGGTGGATAACAAATTTACATACGGTGGACAAAAATGTCTACCATTTGTCTACCATGTGTACACCATCTATAAATTCATTTCATTTAACAATAGGATTATACTAGTTTTTAAGTGGACCACAGGTGTACATACGGTGTACATATGTTTACTATGTGTTCATCGTTTGTAAATTTGTTTCATTTAGGCGGACAACAAATGTATATATGGTGAACAAATGAGTCCATTCTCTGTTGACCATATGTCCACCATTTAGAGATTGAATTTAAAAGTGATTTTAGGAGTTGATTGCAAATTTGGAGACTGAATTGTAAGTTTATGTACTTTATGATATTTCAGTAGTTTCTTTTGCAATTTCAAACCTTCCAAAGTGGTTAACTTTAATTCTTGTCTTTTGTTCATTATAAAACATAAAAAAAAATTAATGTTGATCACATATGATCTAATACATTCAAGAGTAAATTGTAACAACTTTCTTTTAGAAATTTTAGACAACTAGTGGACGATATAAGTTGTGCATGCTGGTTAGGCGTAGCAATTATTAACAAATTTAATGGCAACAGAAAGTAGCCAAAAATTTATGAAACTAGCATCTAAATTGATTGGTTTTTTAATAAAAAAGAGGTAAAAAAGTGTTAAGAGTCAACCAAAATGATTTAAAACTTTAAAATTTTTAGAAGAATATAAAATAAAAAAAAAAACTGATAACCAGAAGTGCATGCATCACAAATGTGCTTGAGTTGAAATCCAAATTTTGGAGTTGCATGAACGATATATCAATAGCATCAGTTTCTTAAAAGGAGTCATTACAAAATGACAATTACGTTACAATTCATTCACAACTACAAAAGCAGCTTCAAATTACAGATGGTGTTGCTTTAAGACGCTCATACTGTGGCTGTGGGAGAGACTACACCTCACAATGTTACAGCCAATTTTAAGGAGGAGATGACACCTCTCATCGACTCCTTGCTTGCTGCAACTTATAAGTCTTGTTTGGTTTTGCTATAGACTATAGACTAAGGCAAACAAAATAAACTAAACATATCATTTTTTTAATAAGGTAACTTATTTTGAGGTGAAGATGTCATGTTTATTTGGTTCAAATGGTTTATTTTTAAGGAATTTTTTGACTGACATCTCGTCAGTAACTTGTTTTCTGAAAAATAAGAAACAAAATTGACCAAAATTCTTATTAATTTTACACCTTCTCCATATTAAACAAAAGCCTTTTCACCCTTTTCAGGGAAATTGCACTTTCTTAGTGCACTTTTTTTACTACCAAATAAACACTGAGATGTAAATAAGAGCTAACAAATGATAATATATGTTAAACAAGGGATGTCTCTCAAATTGACGGAAAAGGATATCTTGTGCTTAGAAATTAGTTGAAATCCTCCCAAAAATGTCGCGCACTAACTAGGTGTAAAAAGTCGGTCCTCCCCTCATCATCTCTATTCGTTAAATGCTTTTAGGGATTGATATGTTGAATTCTCTTATCGGTGTCAATTTAACAATCGCTACCTTAGTTAATATGTTGCATAGAGCCAACTGATTTTTTTTATTTTATTTTTTTGCCTAGAAAATACAAAGATACTTTTTGCCGTGTTGTGTTTAGACTCTTAATTAGCGAGCATATCATATCAAGTGAACGACCAATGTAAACATTGACTCTATCGATGAAACACTAGTAATGAAAGTATAATTGGCAGAAGCGCACAATCACTAACATTTGAAAAGATGAGGATATGAATTAATTGATTTTGTTTCTTATTTTAGAGGGCATATATTGATGTTACAACTTACAAATCGTGAACAAACAAAACGTATAATGCTTTCATGTATTATTATATGGGAAAAAATAAAAACCAAAACAAACGGTAACTTGCTAATGCACATAAAATAATATGTTTTAACCAAACTCTCCTAATTCTCCAAGATTCTGATCTGGGAAGCTGATAAATTAATCGAGGAAATAAATGTGAGCCCTCCACAAGCAAAAGCCTGTGACTGATAGCCCCTCTAGAAAAAAGGATCCCTTGCTCAATTGGTTCAATCTTAGAAGTAATGGTAGTAAAATTGTGCCTTTTTATTCATATTTTAGAAGTAATATCTATTTTATAATAATGCCAATTTTTTTCTGTATTTTCAAATTAAATTATTCAGTTTGTTATTTTATTTCAAACTGTGTTAATTCAAATGAATCAAATGTCTTATTCTATTTTTTAATTCCACTGACGTATAGATGAAGGAAATCTTATAATTTGTGAGAATTTGAAAGCTCTTGTAAACTAATATTGTCTGATTTTTGTTAATGTCCAAACGTGATGTTTTCTATCTTATAAGAAATTTGTTACTCATTTAAATTTATATTTACTAAGCTTTCAAAGGTTGTTAATTTCGCTTCTTTTATTTTAATGAGATTTTCTCTTGTGAATGCCCAATGGAAATTAAATTAAGCAAAAATTTTTTTGGTTAAAATAATACATGAGACATTTTCAAAGAAAAAATAAAATATACATGGAAAAATATATTTTTTATTTTTTCGAAAAAAGTTCATTAATTAATTAAACATATATCGCAAGAAATGATATGAAATAAAGCCCCAGTTTGCAAACTAAGACATGAAATTCGACACTCAAACAAGTATAACGTGAGTTTTCCTTATTGAATCTCAATTGAATTAATCATATATTTTTTAGAAAAATTTATTAGATGAGTTTTAATTATATGCGAATCATATAAGCACATAACAAGTCAAACTCTAGGGGTGTAAGCAATGCAATTTGAACGGTTTTAAACCTTCAATTCAAACTATGTTGCAAATTGTGGTTTGAAAAATTACAACTGCAGTTAAATAACTAGTGCGATTAATCCACTAAATCTAACTAGCGGTCGTAGTGTGATTTGGTTGATTTTTTTGTGGTTTGTATGTTATTAAATAAATAAATAATTGAACAACTAAACAAAGTAAAATAAATAATAACATTGAAAAATAAATTTAATATAACTTCATTAGAATTGTTATGTCTCCGAATATGGAAGTTACCTCAAAAATACGAAAGATTACATCAAGATACATTAACTTTTATCAGTTGTTCTCCCAAAATAAGTATAATTATGAACTTTTAATCGTCTGTCAATTAACATTTAACTAATATTATTGTATACCTATTACTAACATCCAAAATATATATTTTCAACTCCAAAAACACTTAAAAGAACAATACATAATTTAGAATAACTCCAATATATATATATATACGTTAGCAGTTGTAGTTTGATTTTAGCAGTTTTAATATATTATGAACTACAGTTGAACTGCAAATCAACAAATTTATAAAATTATAATTCACAACCAATCTGAATTATTAAAAGATTATAAATTACGGTGCGATGTTAAGTGAATTGAATGGTTTTTGCAGTCCGGTGATTAAACTTTACCCGCTACCAAACTCTGACTCTAAATGAGTTCGTAGCAAAATAAATTGGAGCTGTTTTAGAGATTACATTTACACCTATTGTTAAGGGAGAATGAAGTTATAGTGGGGGCCGGCCAGTTAAAATGCTTTGATGGAAATTAATGAGAAGAAATTATTGCCATTAGATGCGAGCGAATTAGTAATAGCACTTTGCGAATGGTACCGTCGGAATATGAAATAGAATGATTCCCCCACCACATGAAATGACACACACCATTAAACTGGAAAGGCATAAAAAAGAGAGGCAGACATGGACTTTTGATTATTTTATAATACAACTGTCGATATACAGTCCTAAAAAACAAAAATTTGAGTTGGTTGGAAATTTGTGTCTGTTACAAGTTTTATGTTTTGTTAATATTTAATTTTGTTAATGCTTAAAAAGCATAATTTAACGAATTAGTTATATGTTAGATTTTTCTGAATGGAGTTTATATTTGACTATTGATGAGTAATAAAATTTAAGGTATGTTTAGTTTACTGCATATTATCATAACCAATGGCGGAGGGAGGCTCGGCCGATCCCATCGGTTCACCTCACTCCTAATATACTATACCACACTACTGCGTGCCAACCCTCCGCCCACTATTATTATTTATCACTCAATTTATTAAACTAAACACCCCTTAATAAATAATACAAACAACACGAGAGAGTGAGAAATTAAAAGATAAATATAGAAAAGAAAAATGAATATATGGTCAATAGATCTCCTGGGCACAGCTACGTTTGTATTGTTGTTTTCTTCTTCCCAACACAACACTAAAACATCTCACCAGTCACCTCACATCTTACCCGCACGCACTCAGGTCCCAAACACCCAAAAAAAATCCAACTCCCTTATTTAACGCATCCAAACACGCCCTTCCTCTGATATCGCTCTTATTTGGCTCTTCGTCTTCAACCTCCTCCCCCTAATGCGACCACCTCCTCCTCTTCCTCCTCGATACTGATTAATGACGCCAAAACGCTGCGTTTGATTCTATCTCATTGTTGCTCCAGATTAGCATTCTCAAACTCTTCCGCTTCCTGATTTTTTGTTTTTGTTTTTGTTTTTGTATATATTGACATATAGGGAGAGAAAGAGAGAAGCGTGGAGTTAGTGAGATGGCGGGGTCAGGTGCTTTCTCGGCCCCGCTGTGCGCATGGCTAGTGGCTACTTGCATGACTGTCACGTGCGAAAAACACACCTCCACCACACACTTTTCCTCCTCCTTCCATTCTTCTTCTTCTTCTTCTTCACGCCGTCGAAGGAACTCCGCCAAATGCAATAGCCTCACTACTAGTACTACTACTAGCTTGGCGAAGTCGTTTTGTGGATCCAAGCTCCAAGGCCTCACGACGTCATGCTTGGCCTTCGAGCCTTGGTCTAATTACTACTCCTCCGCTGGTCTCTTTCGATCCCCAATTCGCAGTCCCAAACACCGCCGTCGCCTCCCCCGCTCTGGTAACCGTTTCTTTTGTTCTTTTTAAATCGATCTTTAATTAGAGTCTAATTAGTGGTGACAAACGGCGTGTTTTGATTTGTTCGGTTGGTGTGAAAATTGTTCAGGGGAAGCTATGGCTGTGGCCATGCAACCGGCGAAGGAGATTGCGGCGAAGCAGAAGCCGGTGACGAAGCCGAGACGTGTTGTTGTGACTGGGATGGGATTGGTGACACCGCTCGGGCATGATCCCGATGTTTTCTATGATAATTTGCTTCAAGGTGTTAGTGGCATTAGTCAGATTGAGACTTTTGATTGTTCTCAGTTCCCGACGGTGCGTTTTGTTTTGACATGAATGTTGTGCTGCTAATCATTGCAATCAATATTTGTCTCACATATATGTGTTTGCGTTGTTTTATTTTGTTATTGGGGTTCAGAGAATTGCAGGAGAGATCAAGTCATTTTCAGCGGACGGATGGGTTTCACTCAAACTGTCAAAGAGAATGGATAAGTTCATGCTTTACATGCTTACTGCTGGGAAAAAGGCCTTGGCAGATGCCGGAATAACCGAGGAAGTTATGGATTACTTGGATAAAACTAAATGTGGAGTTTTGATTGGCTCAGGCATGGGCGGGATGAAGGTAACTCTCTGCTATTTTATTTACAAGATTAGTAACGTGAAAAAAATTACTTGACTGAGCTCTATTGACCAGATTCAAATGCTGTTTTTTGTAAGACATCATCAGCAAGTCTGTGTTGCCTTGTTTCGTTGGTCATGTGAGCTCATGACCAGGCTTTTGTTATTTTCATTGCTCTGAAAATTTTGAAATTGACACGCTTCTATTTCTTTGCCCCCTGCAGGCGTGTTTTGTCTTTGGTTAGAAAATATGAGTATCATTTTATAGATTTTTCATCACAATGATGTAGCGCAAAGGAATTATTGTTCTACTACATCACAGCTGATTTCTTATTTTGATTAATTATTTAGTTGTTTAATGATGCAATTGAGGCTCTAAGGATCTCATACAGGAAGATGAATCCTTTCTGCGTACCTTTTGCCACAACAAACATGGGTTCTGCAATGCTTGCAATGGACTTGGTAATCTATAATGTTTGAGACATGCTCAGAAGAATTCCGTAAGTTACGCATGGGTTTTAATGGCAGTTTTCTTGTCAAAATGCAGGG
>CAODLS012414944.1:0-17360 GCA_948243855.1 Flueggea neowawraea | reverse complement strand
TTAACTAAACAGATGTTTATATGCTTATTATGCATCAACTCTCATTTCTCACATAACACAAATAATCTAATTCAATTTCTCAATCATAATTTGAACAAGTAAATTCAATAAATATCACAAAACTTAATATTAAACCCAAAAGAGTAACATAGAAGAAATGCTTCAAGAGTTAATTCCTACAAAAGATTTAGCTATCCATAAAAAAAATAACAATACTCAATTCCATCAAATAAAATAAAGCTAGGAAAGAGAAAGAAGAACTCTATAGCCGTTGCTTGAACTCTTCTTCTTGCCTTCGTCTCCAAGACCTCCCTCTTGCTCTACTTCTAAAGGAAATAAATGAAATTGTGACTTGTGTTGTGTAGGATGATGATAATGTTGATATTCTTCCAAGATAGGGGTTTATATAGCCTTCTTCCAAGATGTCATCTTAATTTGTCACTTCGAATGAGTTTTAGTGTACCTTAGATAGGTTACAAATGAGTCACCCTTCAGTTTCTCCAAGCAAAAACCATCATTGCCAGTTACCCATTTCCTTTCGGTTGAGACAAGTGTCTCAGTCGAGACACTGCATCAGGCTTCTTTTTTGTTATAGTTGAGTCATTTGTCTCAGGTGAGACAAAATATGTGCACGTCAATATTATTTTAATTTGCCTCTTTAAGATATGCCACCTATACCAAATTTCATTTAACAAACAAATAACCTCCAACATCCACTTCTTAACCAATTAAAACCACAATTAAAAATCACTATTAAATACATTAAAAATGGATAATAACTTAAAACAAACATAAAGACACACATTTATTCTAAAACTAACTTCTACAACCCACTAATTTACACATTAACACCCATGAAACAAAACATTAACACACATTAAACACCACAAAAATAATCAAAAATCACAATTATCGATTTTTAATCGAGCTCTTCTGGTACAATGACATTTTATGTTTTGAAATCTTAGATAACCTTCTTCAATATCTTGGCTTGATCTTGTTGCCCAACTTGCAGACATTTTCTTTTCAGAATTAGGGTTTTGGGAGATGTTGAGAAAAGAAACGATATGTGGAGTGGACTTATTCAACATTTCAAATTAAACATGACCTTAAGGGTAATTTCGTCATAAAAATCAATTTTCTTTTGGTTTGTGTTGCCACGTTAGCAAATATTACGTGTCCATTTAACTTAACTGACAGAATTTGGGATCAGAGACTAGAGTGACAATTTTAAAATAAGCAAGAACCGAAAGAGAGAATATGGCAAAATTCAGGGACCACCATAAATTTTGTCATATAATAATAATTATTATTATTAGGAGTAGGAAAGCTAACAAAGATAATAAGGACAAACGTGGCTGTAACTAAAAACCTCAAATATATAACTAATTCATTATATATTATTGTTACAAACGTGCAAGTATCACATGCAGCAAAAAGCTCATCGAACAAATCAAAACAAATAAAACATTTTGAGTTACAAACCTCGAAAAAACACAAAAACACTCTCTGTAGATGATGCAACACATTCTTTCCAGTGGTACGTACCTCTGTGACATCATTACCACGTTATGTACACGCAAGCATAGCCCCTTCATTAACTTCTAATCTAAAAATTACACATCAATTAATGTTTTTTTTTTCTTTAAGAAAATGAGATTGGGAAAAAAGTATACATGTCCGGTCCGTGCGATTATTTTCATGCGAAGTTTCTTTTGTCTAATTCAATTTAATATCTGAAAATTCTTAATAATTATGTAAAATATAGGTGTCATAACCTAAGTGTGCGGAAATAGCTTTTCCTAATTATGTAAAATATAGGTGTCATAACCAAAGTGTGCGGAAATTCTTAATAATTATGTAAAATATAGGTGTCATAACCTAAGTGTGCGGAAAGAGCTTTTCCTAATTATGTAAAATATAGGTGTCATAACCTAAGTGTGCGGAAATAGCTTTTCCTAATCATTATGATAGATTTAAATAATAAATCATAGTTTTGATAAATTAAAAGAGGTTATATAATTGATAAAAAATATCAATCTTGTAGTTTTAAGTGTGCGATAATATTGATTTAAAAAAAGAGTGTGCGATAGTATTTTTAAGTTGTAGAAATTTCTGTTGTGATGGTAAGTTAGTGGCTTCTTGATTAATTATTTAAATAAAATTTTGATTACTAAAATATAAATATATAATAATATTATTATTTTTAGAATCATAATATCTTAAATATATCATATTCCAACTAGAAAGAAAAATGAAAAAAAAAAACAAAAAAATCCATGTGAATTATTTGGTTCAATAGTATTTTCTTTAGAACTTTGTGAGTATTAGATTTCAAATTTGATATATAAGAAAATTTCTTAGTTAAAAAAAGTAGAAAATATTATGTATTTTAAAAATTTAAATATACTCTGTTATGAAACGAGTCTACCCATATTGGGTTATGGGTGGAATCCGAATTTGTTTGGGTATCTAATTAAGTTGAGCATTAAATGAGTTTTGATTAACCCATTTCTGCATAAGCTTGAAAATTGGCTCATAATTGGTTTAGAAAAGTCCAATTCTTCGTGACAGAAACCGTAATCTAAAACTAATCAAATAGTGTTTATAGAAAAACATGTAAAATAACTCTC
Source organism: Flueggea neowawraea (assembly GCA_948243855.1). NCBI lineage: Eukaryota > Viridiplantae > Streptophyta > Magnoliopsida > Malpighiales > Phyllanthaceae > Flueggea > Flueggea neowawraea. Next base: position 14,727 of record CAODLS012414944.1, on the reverse strand, counting down.
TTCTTTTCTAGTTTTCTCACCGACCTTGGTGAAGAAGAAAGAGAAATTTCTCTTCTTTGCATACCATAAATTATTCTACTAGACATCTTTCTGGTAGTTCTTAGTTTGTTGGTGCATTCCATGTTCCTGTTCCTTCTGTGATCGTGGTTCGTGGTGACTAACAATAACTTATTTCCTAGAGCATCCAATCGACTATGCTTTGTAGCTCATATCGAGGTAGGCTCTTGATCACTCGTTTAATTATTCATTAATTTTATTTATTTATTTATTAGGCATTGGATGCCTTCATACTCAAAATTACATATGACAAATCAGAATTTCTAACAAATTATATTTTAACTTTTCATTTATAATTGCATGTATACAAACACATCTAACTGACTCTGTTCTACTGCGTATATCAAGATAGGCTCTCGATCACCTTTTTAATTATTCGTTAATTGCATTTATTTATTAGATATTAGATGCCTTCAGACTCCAAATGGAGATTTCTAACAAATTATATTTTAGCTTTTCCTATGATTATCTCCCTCATAAAATAGTACTAAATTATAAATCCTAAAATTTGAGCACAAATTAATAATTACCAAATCTATTGCCTCTCTTTGAATGTTACATAATAATTGCATGTATTTTAGTAAGTCCCATAACTAAACTAGTTCTGAAGTTGTTAGTTGCTACTACTACGTATAATTGTTCATAAATTTTAACCATCATATCGTTTCCTATATCTCCTTACTCATTATTTTCTGCTAAATGAAGCTATCATTTTTAATCTTAGATCGATAAACACATCGGCCCAAGTACAAAAGCATATATAATTACCAAGTTAAAAGTTAATACATTTGGGTCAAGAATTCTATGAAAATAATTAACTTGACCCACAAAGAGTTTATTTAACATAATTAGGCCAAATAAAGTGACCAAACCTTAGAAAAGGATTATTATGTTAATTGAAGAGATGATAGCAGCATTATAAGGTTGTTTGGATTTGATAATGGTGGGTAGATGTGGGGTTGGAACTTGGAAGAAGTATATATTTAAGCATACAAGATACGAGGGGAAAAGTACAAGTGAAAAATTAGTAAGGAATTTTTTTTGGTATACTTAATTTTAGCCATATCAATTTTTTTACTAAAATTTAAATTAAATTAAGTGAACATTTTTAAACAAATGCAGATAAAATAATATAGTTATTTTAGATAAGTGGCATATTTCTTTATCATTTAATGGTTCAATTATATTTTATGGAAACTATTTTTTTTGGTCGACTTATGGAAACTATTTTACTTCTTCCTCGAATAAACTTATAAATCATCATCATTACAAATACAATATTTATCATTTAATCTATATCTTCTTTCTTGGTGCCGTATGTAGTTTCTTTTATGCGATAACACCTTGCCTTGATGTTTGATTTGTAAAATTAACTGATTTGTGGATTTTGCTAGATAAAATTTTGGCTTATAATTAAATTCATAATATCGAATTGGTGAACAAAATGAAAAAGGTGAGGAACTTTTTTCTTTAGGAGAGCTGCCAAAAGTCAAATAGGAGCTAGTTGATGAATCATAATGATATCTTCACCGTCGACACTGAGGGAGAGATTTGCAATAAAGATTCATATCATGATTGCTGCTGATATTTGTTAAAGAAACCCTAGGAAATTTATTTTGATGGAAAAGAAACCCCTGGACAGTGATAGATAGACATATCATTTATCATTCATAATTACCATATAGATGTTTCTCTCTTTTTGCACTCGGATCGATTTGCCGTGTACATACTCCTATTATATTACATGCCAATATGCTCAAATACTTTTTGGTTCTTATGTTAAAAAGTTAAAATTTGAGGGCTTACTTAGGAGCATAGTATATATAATATATTTTATAGATTTTGTATAATTAATTTTATAAAAAATGTGTTATATTTTTAATTTTTTATTATTCACTCATTATTAATTATTATAAAATCTACAAAATATGTTATATTATATATCCTCTCAAACAAACTTTGAGTTGTTTTTTTAATAATTAGAACAATTTATTCATTTAGTCCACAAGTCGTTGGATTAGTTAGGGAAGCAAAAGAGATAATAGAAGCACGAGGTTGAGAAGAATTACAATTGTCTAAAAAAAGTTTTAGACGTCTATATACATCAAACTAGGAGTATGAGGAGCTCTAAAATTACATTTCAGCATAAAAATACCACGAAAGAAACATTTAAAAATTTGAGTTCTTAGTCCCAAAGTATAAAAGACAGCCATATTGATTAGATGTAAGAGCACTCGAGCCTATAAAAGATAATGACAACTCTCTTTCTAATCGGAGTTTTGTCCAATTTTAAGAGATTTCGTAGTCACTCTAAACATAATGTGAGGCTCCCTTTTAAGTATCATCTGGACTTTTCAAATAACAAATATCTTTCGCAAACTACACCCAAAGTTTAATTAGGAACACCTAAGTTATATTAAAGATAAAATTTACACCTAAGTTCATAACTTTTTTTTTTTTGTATAAAATCGGTAAGATATCTATTTCTTTCCAATATTTTTTTATATTCTAAATTTCTACAAGTAATTATTATCCTCCCACAAAAATATAATAACTACTAGTTCAAATAATAAATGAAGTCATTACTTTAACTGGATTTAAATCTTGTCCAGCATTTAACAATACAGCATTGCAGGTGATAAGATACTTATTTACAGTGCAAGTAAACAACAATAGGATGCTTAGTATTGAAAATTTCATAGATTTTTATTACAAAAATTCGAATCCTAAATTTCAGAATTTTGATCGTAATTTTTAGAATTAATAACGTATACACTTAATTGTTTAAACTAAAAAAGTGGGTGAAAAGAAGCATAGTGTTTTTTGGTTTGTCAATTGAAAGAAGCATAGTTGTTGATAAAAGAATGTGTATAGAATGTAAGATGCATTGCAGGGTGCTGCAGCCTAGAAATAATTATCAACTATTTGTCGTCTATTGTTGACCTCCTTATATCACAGGCAGAGGATTCCATTCACTCCTCTCCACACCCACACCAAATTTCTATGCTTTTGATGTCAAACAGTAACATTTTTCTGCACAAATCTATCTATTTTACAAGTTAAAGACAAAAACACAACAACAATCTAGTTGAATATGCGAAAAGTTTATGCACTTTTGAGAGAGAGTAGTCAATACTTTCTCTAATTTTGAACTATAAAATAAGAAAAAATACATTCTCCTTTTGAACTATTCTCTCTCATTTTTACCTAATTGCCTATCCCTCGCTTTACTTTTTATTTTATTTTATTGATATATACATGTGAATAATGATCCCATAACGTTTTAACACTAACCAACTCAAACCTCTTAAAAATAGAATGCTAATTCTAGAATATAGTGTTTGAAGCTGATTTATTCACTTTATAATTAATAAAGACTAGTTTCTTCTTTCAAAGCAGTATAAGAAGTTCGTGAACAGGCTTATCGGACCTAAGAATTTGGTTTCCAACTAAGTTTATTTACTAAGAGTAAAAAAGATGATGCAATTGATAGAAGCGCAATTTAAAGATTGCATCAAAATTCATTGAGCTTCCTCTCAGATTATTGTGGACTTTGAATTTCTCTTTTTGTTTGGTCTTGGTATGTACATGGTAATAGATTTGATCATCTTGGTTTTTCTATAAGTATAGAAGATTTATTTGCAATTTCAGATTTACTATTCATCTTCGATTATTTACAATCATTGATTATACGATGTTGTTTTCCTAGACTACTTAATATGCGGTTTAAATGAATAAAATTAATTATGAAGCATCGACTTATAAAAAAAGTATATTCTTTTGCTATTTTATTTTTTAAAGAATTAAAATATGTAAACCTAAGTTCATTAAAATTCGCTAATTTAGAATTTTTGGAGTATTAAATAATAGACATATAAAGAATAAAAATATATTATTAAGGACTAACAATTTCTTCATATGAAAGTTTTTTTTGGGGACTATATGAAAGTTTATTATTACAACAAGAGGGAAAAAAATTAAAGAAGACCTTTCTTTTATTAAAAAAAGGCAAAAGAGTGAAGCTAAAAGGGAAGTGGTCATATTTGTAATAGGTATATGGTTGCTCTCACCTCTTAGTAAGTTGAGGGAGACCCTCCTTTGTATGTTCTTTCAATCTAGACTTCATAAGGCAGTTTTGTCCCCATTTTTTTTTATTTAATCTTCTTTTTCTATACAAGGAACTAACAAAGAGGTCTTTAGAGCTGAAAGGGTGAGGGAGAGAGAGAGATATGGCAGCCACTTCTGAAGCCATGCTAAACCAAGGAAACTTGTTTGAGGATCAAGATATGAGTAGCAATCCACAAATGGGTTTCTTCTCTTTTCCTTCAAGTATTCATCATCTCATAAGCTTTCCTCAAATGGGTAATACTTGTCAACAACAATCTCTTAAAAGCCTCTTCACCATACCAACTTCTCTTGTTGCTGATCATCATCATGCAGCTTCTTCTACTACAAATCTGGCCGAAACCCTACTCTCATCAGTTACTACTTCCACACCTAAACAAAGTGAAGATAACAGCCTCTCTTGTGTTTTGGGAGGACCAAATCTACTCTCTTTGCAAAGATCTGGTGCAAATCTTTGGTAAAATCACTACTTTTTCACAAAGACAATAATCATGTCTCTTTTTATTGGGTTTCTTGTTTTTCTTTTCCTTTTTACTCTTACCTTTTTTTGTAGATGCAAAAAACGATTATAACCTATATCATGTTATTAATATAAAACCACAAAATAAGGAGCAACTATATATTATCACAACCTCCACCTTGTTAGTAATTGTTTTAATGGATCATGATCAATAATTAATAGAACTTTTATTTATATTATTCATGCTTTAAACAAATTATAGAACTTTGATTCCATCACAAAGGTAATTATATTTTCATGCAGATATACAATAGTTCTGCCTTTATATATACATGGCTAATGAAGTTTGTCTTGAAAAAATGAAACTTGAAGGTCATGGGGAGAAGTAAATGATTGTTTTAGCAACAAGAGGAGTAGTAGTGGAAACGAGTATCATTTAGGGGTATCAGCCATGAAGATGAAGAAGATGAAAGCAAGAAGGAAGGTGAGAGAGCCTAGGTTTTGCTTCAAGACTATGAGCGACGTAGATGTATTAGATGATGGCTACAAGTGGAGAAAGTATGGCCAGAAAGTAGTGAAGAACACACAGCATCCCAGGTTAGAAAAGATTCATTCATTTTTATTTTCACTTCATGATATCTATTTTTAATTAACTTTTGTTGTTATATGATTCATCTAATAAAGTTCACATTACATTTTGGATTTAAGTTAGCTTTATTATGTGCTGTGTATACGCCATACACATGCCTTATGTCCCTCTTCCTTCTCTCTCATTATCATTATTATTGTTGTTATCATTGTTGCTAGGCTTTTTACAGGCTTTGGTACATAGTTTTTGTTGTTTAAATATATGCCAATGGACATTAACCATCATTTGTGTTAAAATTATTTGAGGAAGTGGCCAAAAAGAAGTAATTATTAGCTTTTACAAACAAAATTTACATTGTTGTAGGAAACGAAAATGTGCAACAATTGATCAATTATGGTGCCATATTTGCAAAGTAGAGTAGTAAATTATGCAAAAAAGTTATAAACAAAGACCATGCAAAATGATAATGGCTTCACATTGTTATGTATAAATAAGACCAAATTGATTTTCATCTAGTAATCCACAAAACAAGAGAATATACTATAATTTCAATTAGGCCTTGTAATATAATTTAGATGTGCTACAAATTTTGATCAAATCTTTGCCTATATTTTCATAGTAGAATGCATAACATTAGCTTTCAAATTAATTTTCCTATTTTCATATTGAAAAACCAAAGATAAACTTCCAAGCATGAAGATGCATGCATAGGGGTGAATATCGTTCGAGGATGAATGCATGTGTCTGTACTTCTCAGTTTTAAGGGAGTGATGAATCGAATACATTTGTTTGAGGTATATTTAATTAAAATAAAATATATGAATAAATTGTATAGTGAAAAAGTAGATAAAATAACAGTTTTTTTAAACGTAAATTTCTTTGTACTAACTGAGAGACAAAATTTAGCGTCAGTAGTAGCTAAGGAAACGTATAGATTTGGTCAGTTACAAACACTTTAATTTAATTGACTGAATTGCATTACCACTTGCATGTAGAGATTAATCAAAGTTTGTTATCATATCGAAAGAAAATACAGCACCAATGATTTTAGCTTTGGAACCAAGTCCTGCATGATCATCATATAACAATATGTGTGCGTACCTCATTTGTGTTGTGCATCCAAGTCTTGTGGAGCCTAGTCTGATGAAGCCTAGTCTGATGAGAATTGGATTGCATAAAAATTGTAAATAAGTCAAAAAGTTTATGTCCCCGTTTTCCAAAGAAATTCTTGCTAAGTAAAAGTAACTTAGCAACATTATTCCTCTTCAACTTGGGTTGGAGCTTAACCCTTGTTTTTAACTAAAGATAGAATCTCTTTTTTTGACTGTAAATGTCAAATTGTCAATGTTAGTATGAAATTCTCAGCATTCTAATGATATTGTTGGGTTTGGGAGGGAAGTGCTTGGAAATTATGTTTGTTTGTGAATCATAACATTTAGTACATTTCGATGTGTAATATATAATACATATTTATAAACATTTATGATATTTATTCTATCCTGTTATTATTCAAAAATCAGTTATCCACTATACACTATTTATTTCCTAACCAAACAAGCTGCACCGTAAAATTTCGTTGATAATATAATCTTAGCCAACCTAAATTTAAACCAACAAAAAAGAAGAATATAAATAACGAAGTTAAAAATTATTTGAACTAACATTAAACCTCTAAATCTAACTCTATATTACTAATTAAGACAACTTTGAGCAAATGTTCTATTTTTTTTAATGTTTTGACATTCATTGTGAATTGATCCTTTAATCTCTCTATAATGCTTTCCAATATCACTAGTGTGCATGCAAAATGGCAAATTACAATTTTTTTTCTAAAACCGATCAACTTATTAATTAGTTAGATGTGTTTTTCACATGGAAAAGGCTAGTAAGCTTAGATTGACTTGAAGAGATAGTATAGTAATGTTTTCACGTGGTTCTTCTCTAGCATTGGCTCCACGCTAGAAAAAGTCAGTTTATGAACATATATCAGAGAAATAAGTATAGTTGTAGGATATTTGATTAATATAAAAGGTGAAAAGAAATGTGCAATGCAAACTCAGATTATGCTAATAAACCCTTACATCATCTTTCAATTCAAACATAGCACAGGAACTAAACTAGTCAAATCTCTCATAATACTTTCTAGTTTTGATCAGTCAAAGGTTTCATGCATGCACGCATGCATATGTTCATCATGTGGCACAAGAATATGATGGCTGATATGTCGAAAATGACTATATTGGAAAAAATAAATAAAAATGTACGTATGTAGATTGTTTCCCCAGTGTATGACTTAGAACACTTCTAACACTAGTCTATACATCTATACATTTGTAGTCTACTTGTGTTAGATTAGAGTCGTCTCCGTTGTTAAAAAGTTAAAGATGACCAATGTAACATAAAGGTTATATATATATACATACATATATATATACATATATATATATATATAACATAATTACTATGTAACCACTTTTATCACTTAAGAATCTTATGTACATGCAACATAATTGCTATATGTAGCCTTTTTCTTTTCTTTTTTTTTTTTCCCGAAAGTTGAGTCTCTGAAGAATCAAACGTAATAAAATGAAATTTCAGTTATTCGTTTTTCCAAAGTGTCTTTAGTTTTCCATTCTATTTTCTAATTTAGAAGTCAGACCAGAGAGATTGAATCTGGTTCACAAAGTTAGAGTGCACATTACCGCTCGAATTCTATTTGAAGCATTCTGGTTGTTGTGTTCTTATTACCTTAATTGTATATCTAAAAAGGATTATATTTCCAACAACAAAAAATTGTAGGAGTTCTTGTAATTTTTCTTTAAATTACAATGCTTCTTAAAATTGCCGGAACTCCTGCAATCTTCGTAGTAGGAATTTATTATAACAAAAGAGTATCTGCAAAAAGTTTGTTATTTTAATTGTTAAATTTGTAAATATCTGCAGGAGCTACTATCGTTGTACACAAGACAGTTGTCGGGTAAAGAAACGTGTGGAGAGATTAGCTGAGGATCCAAGAATGGTAATAACAACCTACGAAGGGAGACACGTACATTCGCCGTCGCATGATCTTGAAGATTCCCAAAATCAATCTCAACTTAGTAACTTCTTCTTTTAATGTATGTCACAGTTGTAATGATAGAACTAATCCATAATGCATGCTTCACCATGGTTGTGCAAGTATGAGCTTTGTTTAATTTTTTCTTGATGAGTAGTGTACTATGGACATGGAAAATAAAAGAGAGTGTGGTTGTGTACATGGCCGCGTTTCTCTGGCCTCCTTCATGCCCTTTATGTAACCCAGTTAATAAGTTAGAAGTTGCAGTTTTTATTTGAAATCGTAGAATTCTATTATAGTGTAAGTGTTTTGATGCATTAACTTGGTATATAAATAAATAACTTGAATGGTTACGCTTAGAATAAAGAGGGTTTTCTCTCATGAACTCTGAAAACATAGGTGAAGGTGAAAGAGATACGATTCAATAAAGAAGGTAAGAGGTATATGGGTCAGAATTCCAAAACGGCCAATGCAATTCTGTATTTTGAAGCAAAAGCAAACTTCCCAATTCACTTCTATGATGCAATCTTCTTGAAAAGAACTGGAGATCAGTTGGGACAACAATCCGAGTTGACTGCATCTAGAGGACAATATGCACGCAGTAGTGATAAATGGACTGAGACAAACCACTAACATGTAAGTTCGTACTTATTAGAAAAACATCCAAGTTCGTTTTTATATGACGTTTTCGTTGGGTTGAATGGGGGATCTTATTCAACATGCTTCAGTTGTGGTTGTTATGGCCACCGCACAGATGTATCCATTTAGAAAGAAATGCCAAAACAACTTGTTGAATATTCTAATTATGTGGATTACATAATATAGTAACAATTAAACTTAAGTCTGCTACTGAGCTTAAGTCTTTTCATTAGACTTAAGTCCACCATACTTAAGTGTTGGATGCTATTATGTGTGATTGGTGTGCTTAGTATGTTGTATCAGTATATGTGATGGTGTGATGAATGCTATGTGTTTAATATAAAGTGTGTGCTCCCCACTTGGTCTTCACACTTGTCTAGAAACACTTGGTGACTTCACTCTTGTTTCTCCACTTGTCTTTACCACACACTTATGACTTAGTCATTTCATGATAGCAACTTTGTTTCGATAGGTTTCGAGAGAATGGAGGCAACACCGCAAACTTGTCTTGCTCTCTTCGTTTTGTAGGTGATTATTAATTCACCAATCAATTATGACGCCATTATGAGGTTTGGAGAGAGTGGGTGCACAAATATTGTTTGAAAAATATTAGATGGTAAAAATACTAGTTGAAAACCGGTTGAATAAATATTTAATTAGTTTTTTTTATATATATAGTTTTATTCGATCAGTATTCAAAAAGTTCTCACATTATTTTCTATTGGTATTCAAAAACTTTTCAAAAACAATAATCAATTGATATTCAATTTTCAAATAGTACTGAATAATTATTCAACCAATTTTCAAATGTTATTCAACAAATATTCGATAAATATTCAAAAAGTATTCAATTAGTGTTTATTTAATTTTTAATATTATTTAAAAGGTATTCAACTTATAATTATAAAATATTTAATATGTTTATAAAAAGAAATTAAAAAAATTAAACGAATTCGTATATAAGAAGTATTCAGTGAGTATTTAAAAAAGCATTCAATAAATTTTCAAAAAATATCCAATTAGTATTTAATTGGTTTTCAAATATTATTTAAGTATCTAAGTAGTATTCAATTAGTTAGCAATTACTATTGATTTAATTTTATTCAAACTTAAGGAAATTAGGGAAAGAATCAATGGTATACGGTGTTGTTTACTCGTAAATAAGAGAGCCATTTTAGACCTAGCTCTATGGAAAAGAATTGGGCTGGGCGAACTGGGCCTGGATCACTGGACCTCCAGATCGTAGCCTACCTCTCTCGCTCTCGCTGCCGCTCTGTTTCCCGGTGCTCTTGGTTTTTGGTTGCCTTGTGCTCGAAGAAGACACAGAGAAGAAGAAGAAGAAGAAGAAGAAGAAGACAGAGAAGCCATGGAAGCACCTAAGACCATACCACACGAGATCGGAGGGATCCGAAACGACGTTCTTCGATTCGACCGCAATGCCGTCAAAAGCGACCTTCTCGGTTCTCATCCTCTTGAGTCCGCCTGCCAATCTGTAATCTCTCTCTATCACTGTTTCTTCTTCATCGTTCGTTTGTTTTGTTTCTTGAGGACATTGAAGGAGAAAAACTTGGGAAACTAAAAATACACCGCAATTTCAGTCAGTGTTTTTCTTGAAAAAAGAAGAAAAATTTGATTGGAAATATTCATTGTTTTGACAGACAAAGAAGACTCAAGAAGATATGAGAAGGAAGATACTTGCTCACACGTACGGTTCGGCTTTTCCACTCAAGATGGATATGGATTATCAAATTCTATGTCGGTACGACCTTTTCTATGGATTAGTTTAATAACATTTCTAAAATCTTTGAATTGAGAAACATTTTGTCTATGACCACAATTTCTGATCAATGTACGGAGTTCATGTTTTAGGGTTTTATGTGCCATCTTGAGTATGAATTTGCACTACATTGACAATATTGATAATGCCTGCCAACTTTTTTTTTCTTACTCCTGTAATTTTAATTGTTGTAAAATTAATGTGGATTGTGTCATTGAGATTTTTGCAGATTCCAGAGGCCGCCGGGTCCAATTCCCTCTTCAATCCTAGGTTTGGAAGCTTTGACTGGAAGCTTGAATGATTTTGGTTTCGAAGATTACCTGAATGGTATGAATTTTGTGTTCTACTATATGTTTGATTCAACCTTTAAGAGTTTACTCCTTTCGGTATAGAACTTTTTAGTTATTGAAGCAATTGGAATGGGATCAACTAAACATTGTGTATTCATCATGCCTTTGAATCGGAATGGGATTGAGCGAACTTTTAAGATGGTCATATTACTATTTATGATTTCGGAGTTCTATCAGTATCACCTGTAAATCTTTCAAGGATACTTTGCGATCACAATTGATTTTACATATTACTTCTTAACTGGAACTGGTGGTCCTTTTGCTTGGTGTTGGCTTTAACTTGTGTGATTGATATTATAATAACCAATGTTTGTGCAAGCAGTAATCGGAGGTTAAAGCTTCTAACTACATGAATTTACAGCAATAATCATGACTTGGTTAGCACTTAATTATAGTCAATGGAAGCATGTTTTGTTTTCACTAAGGTTTCATACATTTGGTTACATTGTGCTACCTGGATAAACTTAGATTGTCTAATTATAGAATGACATTCGACTTGGTGACATTGGCTAATACAACTGACTTTGTTTGCGGCTCGCAGATCCTAGTGAGTCAGAAACATTCAGGCCCTTGGACATGCATCAGGGAATGGAAGTTCGCCTTCGCCTTTCAAAGGGGCCGATCTGCCCGAGTTGCATATGATTTAAGCATACTCCAAGGGTGGAATGGACAACCATGGCCTGAAATGGTCACGCCGCACTTCTTTTCCATCAAGTATGTGCTTCATGTTATTCATAGCTGAATTATCATATCCTGTGACATCAAAGAATTCAATCTAGGCTAAATTTAGCTATAAAATTGTGAATTTTAGATTAAACTTGTTTCCTGCAGTTATATCTACGTCAATTTTGTTGTGTGCATGATTGATGTCGGCACTCTAGCACTCTAGATATTTTATGCATTCTGGGCGTTTATCATTTTACCCCTCTGCTAAATTTTTCTATGTTACTGAGGAAAATGGGGCAGAACCATTATTTACCCCCCTAAACTATTACCCAATATCTTTCAGCTCACCGAACTATTTTTTCACTCATCAGTCCACTCAACTTTTTAAAACGGTGTTAATAACCCCTTCAACGTAATGCCATTACATTTGCCGTACAAGTCAGATTTTTCTATTAGGGGTTGATGACATGGATGCTAACAGTACTAGAACATAGCAGAACACATTTTTAATCCCCTGAACTTTCATCCAACATTACTCCAACTCCCTGAACTTCGGTATTTTACCTATAAGCTCACTGAAGTCTCTAAAATCATTTTAAGAACCCCCTTCTAATCAGTTATGTTAAGCTCTCATCTAACACAATCATGTCTTAAAAAAAACATAAATGGTCTGTTTAATTTCAAGGCTAGGAACATGTAAATTTGCATATTATACTGTTAAGAAAACATGTCAATGTTTCAAGTTCTGCATTTTTCTTACTATGTCTACTTCTGCAATCTGCATAAAGATATCATGCAATTTGTTTTGAGCTTCGTCCCTTATTCACGCATTTGCTTTAGGCTTCTTTCAGAAGAAAAATTAACTAGTGAATATTACCAAATGATCTAAAAATCTCAATTCCAAGACCTTAAATATAGAAACAGTAACAAGTGATTAGGCAAATGTTTGTTACAAAACCAGCATTATTTCGAAGGCAGCCGATAGGAGCCCAACTACGACTGTGTATGTAAACAATGCAGACACCTACATATCCTCCTTAATCTTGGCATCAAGATGAGAGATCTCGAGGAAGAAGGCTTTGAAATGCTCATAATAATGCTTCACATCATCAACAGCGCACATTTCTCGTATACTATGCATCGAGAGTTTTGGGGCACCTACGTCAACTGTTCGAATCCCCACACCGCTCTCTAGGATCGGACCAATGGTTGAACCACAAGGCATGTCATTGCGGACTACAAAATCCTGCATTGCACAAGTGTTTTTTTTTTCCTGAATGTTAGCTATCCACCAAATAATCCTAGTTCATATGACATAACTGTTCTAGATATATCAAATGTGGCCTTATAACAGAATCAAGATAAAGCTTCCCATTTGGAACATAATCAATCCACCTATTTTGCGTTCATAATTAATTCATTTCATGACTCCATTTGAGTAATTAAGCCTTAAAATTTTAAAATAGACGATCAATTTCAATCTTGCTCTATTACCAATCCCATTCAAAATCAAATTGTTCCCAAAATATACGACTTTATCAGAAACCGCATGACTACTATAATGTACAAAGGTGGAAAAAGTGACCTGGATGGGAAGTTTGTGCTTCCATGCTACATGCTATCTCCCTAAACATAAAGGCAAATACCTTTATAACAGGACGAGAGAGCAAACAGTGAGAACGGGGAGAGAAACAAAGAGCTTCTACTTAGATAGAGTGGGCCGAGCGATTGATAGAGAGCGTCGACGGCTTGAGAGGAGCAACACGTGTGATTGAGAGAGAGGGACGACGGATTGGGAGGCAGAAAGCGTGGTAGAGAGAGCGATTTAGGGTTGCAGATTGGGAAAGTGAGAGTGAGGGAGGGGGATAGTTTGATGAGTTGGCTTCCACGTGTCCAATAATTGTCTACGTGGCATTAATAAAAACTAAGCACTCTCGCTTAACATTTTGTTCATAACACGCACTATACGACATTACGTGAGTGGGTTATTAACACCGTTTGGGTTGATAGGTGAAAAAAAAAAAGTTTGATATGTTGATTAATAGTTCAAGGTCTGCCAGGAAACTGATGCTTATTATTTTTTTTTGAAGAGGAAACTGATGCTTATTAGCGAATAAAGAATTGGGTATTTTAATATAATTAATGGTTATGTTTGGCTGGAGCATATTAAAAAACTGTGTATTTAATATCAACATGTAATTTTTCATAAGATATATTACTCCTATTGGGTATGGATCTGAAAAAACTGAACCAAATAATCCTAAAGCACAAATATATATGGTTGGATTTATTCGGATTACGTAGTTTGTCCGGGTGGTTTGGAATTCTTGTGATCGATTTGACTGATGATTAATGATATGATCTGTTCCAATTTTCGTCGAAAAAAATTAAAATCGAAAAACACCATTGATTTTTCGCTTATTGTATCCTAAATTGTCCCTACATTTAAAATATGGGGACGGGTTTGGTCATAAATAATAATCATCTCCAAAGCCAATTCGATCAAAAAAAAATGGAACATATAATCAAATATAATTGATTGAGATGATATAAACTATTAAAAACTTTAAAATTACACTTTGGTTAATTTTTTTTGCATTGAATTTTTTAACTTATTGTGTTTTTTTATTGTTTATAAATATTGTAATGTGTACTCTTATATCATACGGATGATTGTAATGTACAATCATGTAGATGATTGGTAGATTTTTTTTATTTATAACTTGTACAATTTTAACGTAATTATATATTTAATCCATGTGTTAGGCGCGTTTATTGAGCTCAGACACGGCAAGATCAGACAACACTGTCACTGTGAAAATTAAATGTGAGATTCATGCAAGTGGATGGTGAAAGGACCAATGCAAATTTTTGCACAATCACTGGAGGCAAGCATGTGCGAAGTGGAATTGTTCATGAGGAAATCCGATGGGCTAGAAACTAGTCAACCTCGGGTAGCAAGACCTCGTACTGGTCGATAGTTAGTATCCGAGCAAACAAACTTGAGTC
>CAODLS012414762.1:0-15164 GCA_948243855.1 Flueggea neowawraea | reverse complement strand
CAAGTCACGTACTTGATGGCATAAAGAAGAATAAACTATTCATGGAGTTTTATCTTCATAAAACAGACAATATTTCATAGAAATGAAATGCCTCTTTATTAAATAATTGAATGACAATGCACATTAATGATTGGACTAGGGCACAATTCTAACATCGATCAGATCGTAGTGTTTTGATATTCTTGCCAAGTTAGTTTTGTACTTCACTTCTGAATTCCATCAAATTTTCAAAGGATTCTTATTTGTGTCTCATAAGATAGGCAAATCCATACCTACTGAAATCATCAGTGAAGGTGATGAAGTACAAATAACATCCTCTAGCACTTGTACTAAAAGTTCTACATATATCAATATGTATTATGCCTAATAGATCATTGGCCCTTCCACCTTTGTTTGTAAAAGGACACTTGGTCATTTTGCCTGAATAGGATGAGGGCATGGTATGCTCGTCGGCCTCCACCTAGAGACTAAGGCAAGTGTACCTATGATATATAGTAAGTGGACCTATTACTGCCAAGTGTCGTATCTCACAGACACTGTGATTATTAGTAAACACCCTTCCTCTATTATGTAGCCTACAAAATAAATGATTTCAAATCTATAAAATAAATAAGAATAAACTCAAATTAAACGATAGAACAAATGATCGAAAAATAGCACCTAGACGTTGAATCCCCTATACCGAATTAAGTTATGCTGACTCGTTATTCAAACAACCATTTAGGCAATTAGACAGTGGAAATTACTAAGATATATTAACCTCTCTCTCGAGTTAGCTAATGCCTAACGACTAGGTTGATTAACCATAATCTCTTCCTAATTAAAACCCCTATCATTGCTTTAATACTCTGCTCTATGAATTTCACTATTAGGTTTGACCCTAATCCGGAGGATTTATGTCGACCTATCTCTAGATTTGCATGCAACTCGTCTCAATTATGAATGTTCAATCGCACACAGAATCTCTCGATTACACATATACGAAACAATATTGGAATCGAAAAGCTAGCAATAATCAGTTCAACAATACACATTATAAATCATAATTGAGTCACAATCCATAAACCAATTGAATGAATAACACAATCCAACATCACATAACCTCCCTAGGGTTCATCACATCTAGTTACACAATATAATTAGTTCACAGCAACAGATAGATATACAGGAAGATCAAAGAGAAATCTAGAGAAATAAGGAAAACCCATGACGAATCCTCTAATTCTTTATGAAATCTCCTCTTTATTGATGCCCAATGATGTTCTCCTTCGTTCCCACGTTCTCTGGTCTCTAAATATGTGTATTTTTTGTCTCAAAGTGGATCTCCTTGAATGAATGTTGGAACCCACTTAAATAGGTGAATTAGGGCATCTAAGTTAGGGCATGGGCACGGCCGTAGCTCCTGTCCGTATGCTTTAAAATCTCCTCAAATCTGCTGCTTAACACAAGACACGGACACAGTTTATGTCCATGTCATAACCTCATATGTCTGTGTCCTGAATGATCCCTGGCTTGGAAATTACACTGACACGGGATTGTGTCCGTGTCCAACACCACTCAATCCGTGTTTCACAAATGTTGTCTATGTCCATCAGTTTTAGACTTCCTGTGGATTCCAAGGCCTTGTCCACGGTCGTGCTTGTGCATTTCTTGTTTGTGGATGCTCAGTTGTGTCACAGATTTGCTTCCTCAAGTTGTCCACGACCGTGACTATTGCATCTTAGGTCGTGCCTCACTCCAAATGCTTCAAATATCATCATTCAAGCCCCGTTTCAACTTGTTTTCATTCGATTCGTCAAGACATCATCAATTAACCTAAAAAAAAAAATACAAAGTGTAGAAGTACCAAAACTAATGACAAAAGCTCAATTCATATTCAAAACAATATAAATTAATGCACAAAAATACGTATAAATATGCATTCATCAAACTACCCCACACTTAAACTTTTTCTTGTCCTCAATCAAAGAAAGAATTAACACAAGGGAAAAACATTTTAATCAAATTCAATCTACCGCAGCATAGAACTTCACATTAGATGTCAACAAAAAATAAACTGAGTAGTAGAGAATTTAAGAGATGCATATATCACTAGTCAATCCAAATCGAGGTCCTAAACCACAAAGGAGTTAGATCTCAAAGCCAAAGTAGCCAATTTGACTCGATCACCCATTCAAATCATAAAACATTAAAGCATATGACATATACGGGCAAATTCAACACTAAACACATATTAATTGCATACTTTCAACATTTTGGCTTGCATTGCTACAAACACAGTCAGTAAATATCGAGTCCGACCTTAACGCTTTATCGATGCACTGGAAGTTTCCACCACAAATGATAACTCGTTTGATGCGAAAATCGCTCATTTATGATTAGTGTTCCCGGTTACTAAGACAACCCTTCGTGGCAGTGCATTGCATACTCATGTCTAAGACAGCGGAGTAGGGATCGAACCCTATCTACTCGTCCCAGTTTAGGTTCAATCAAACCAATAAAATTTTTTCATTTTGTTGCATATCGGGCCCGCATTCCATCAACCATTTCGTTCATTAAATAATGAGTTAAACGAGTAAGAAAAACAAAGCAACTAATTTGGCCACAAGCTCGCAACTAATACAGGTCTAGAACATGCAATTCAAACTTCCCAGTAACAAATGCATATAAAAAATTCTCAACTAATCAATCTATTCACATCAACAAATAACATGCATCCCACAACCACAATATCAAGAACTCGATAAAAAAATTTAAAATTCACCCGAATTTACCCCTTCCCCACACTTAAATTTTGCATTGTCCTCAATGTAAAGAATGAAAACATATAAAGCAAATGGGAATGAAGTAAATTAGAGAGTTCTGGAACTTCCCTGAAATTAGGTCCGTAGACATGAGTCTTAGCTCGCTCCTCACCTAAAGCTGTGAGAGTCCCTTGTAAAACACGAAAACAACTAAAAGCAAATAATAACTAAAACAAAACAAAATCTAAAATTGAAAACAAACTGAAAGAAACAAAATGTAAACTAAAATCAATTAAACCAAACTTGGGTTGCCTCCCAATAAGTGCTTCTTTGGCGTCATTAGCGAAACGTAAGTGCATGACCAATCACGACGGCTTATACACATTGTGCGAAGCATTCGCACCAATTCGTCGCACCGGCTTGCTATACTGAGTCACCTCCTTATTCTTGACACGTCATATGAAATGACTATGGATTTGGCTTGTGGGGGTGGTGACTCATGCTCCTCTTTTTTAGCCTTACGCCTGCGCCGAGTCTTGTGCCTCTTCTTCCTCACTCTATGCACTGCTTCATTGACATTCGGTGCATCAGATGGCTCCTCCTTGTTGGGTACCTGCACCACACCAGAATAACCAACCCCTATAATAGAATGTGAGCTAGAATGATGCTGAACCTTAGAGTCCTTAATTCTCACAAATTTATCTTCGACTCTAAGTGTAAACACCCAATCATAAACATCCACAACGGACCTAGAAGTGGATAAAAATGGTCGGCTTAGGATCAATGGTGTTTCTGCATTACACATCATATCAAGAATCATAAAATCAATAGGAAACGTCAAATATCCTACCCTAACCAAAACATTCTTTACAATACCCTGAGGCTGCACAACAGATTTATCAGCTAATATCACTGGCACCCTAGTCAGCGTGGGTTCTCCTAAGTCCAATTTTTCAAACAATTCAGAAGACATCACATTCATTCTAGCTCCTAAATCATTCAGAAACAATATAACCTGCCTAGGGTTCATCACATCTAGGTACATAATATAAGTAGTTCATAGCAACAGAGATATATGCAAGAAGATTAAGAGAAATCTAGAGAAAGATGGAAAACCCATGACAAATCCTCCAATTCTTCACGAAATCTCCTGGTTGTTGATGCCCAATGATGTTCTCCTTCGTTCCCACATTCTCTGACCTCTAAAGATGTGTATTTTTTGTCCTAAAGTCAAATATCCTTGAATGAATGTTGAAACCCACTTAAATAGGTGAATTATGGTGTCTGAGGTAGGACATGGGCACCGCCACGGACATGCCCAAGGAGCTCCCATCTGTGTGCTTCATAATCTCCTCAAATTTGCAACTTAACACAAGACACGAACACGGTTTATGTCCATGTCTTAACCTCATAGGTCTGTGTCTTACAATTATGTTTGTGTCTTGAATGATCCCTGGCTTGGCAATTACACGGACACGGGATTCAGTCTATGTCCAACACCACTCCATCCGTGTTTCACAACTGTTGTCTGTGCCCATCAGTTTTAGACTTCCAGTGGATTCAACAATAGACCTAGAAGTGGATAAAAATGGTCGCATAGGATCAATGGTGTTTCTGCATTACACATCATATCAAGAATCATAAAATCAAAAGGAAACGTCAAATCTCCTATCCTAACCAAAACATTCTTTAGAATACCCCTAGGCTGCACAACAGATTTATCAGCTAATAGCATTGGCACCCTAGTCAGCGTGGGTTCTTCTAAGTCCATCTTTTCAAACAATTCAGAAGACATCACATTCACACTAGCTCCTAAATCAGTCAATGCATTTTCAATATGTAAACTACTAGTATAGAGATGGACATAGAAACCCCTGGGTCCTTTTATTTTGCAGGTAGTTCAGGTATCCCTGGGGTAGCTTGGCATTCTCTTCCTTCTCAGCTTTGACCAGCGGTTTTTGCTGGTCTGTTTTAGTGGTCGGCTTCTCACTGGCACAAGTGGCCACTTTGACTTGCTCCCTTCCAAGTAGTGCTACATGATAAGGAATTTGAGGCTTGTATTCTCTAAGCATCTTTCTTGGCTCAACCCTTTGCACCATATTCGCCTCTATATTTTTCTTCAGAGCCTCTTCTTCTTCTTTATATCCATCCCCTCCACTCATAAAAATAGCATTCACATGCTCCCTCGGGTTTGTTTCAGTATTGCTTCGTAGAGAGCCCGGTTGCCTTTTAGATAGCAGCTTAGCTATCTAACCAACTTGATTTTTCACATTGGGGATAGATGCGTCCATATTTTGAATTGAATCCCATTGGTTCATTAATGTAGTCTCTATTTGGGTGAACCATTTTTCGGATGTCTCGATATATTTTCTCATCAGCTCATCAAAGTTGGGCTTCACTGTCTGTTGTGGTTGCTGAAAACTAAGTGGGTGAGTTTGTCTCTGCTGATTCGAACCTCCCCATGAAAAATTTGGGTGATTTCTCTACCCTGGATTGTAGGTACTGCTGTACGGATTGTTTTGAGGATACGGGGCATTACTCACATGGCTCACCCTTTCCATGCCATCCTGAGTCCATTAGCCATCAACATAGGCTGCTTTCTGTGCTTCAAATAACCCATCCATTTTCTTGCTCAAAGCCTAAACTTGAGTGGCCAATGATGTCAGTACATCCACACCAAACACCTTTGCTAGTTTAGCAGGCTTAGAACGTGCTGAGTGCCACTAATAATTGTTCATAGTCATTTCCTCAATCAATTCCTGAGTTGCATCTGGTGTCTTGTTGTTCAGGGTACCTCCTGCTATAGCATCAATCATCTGTCGAGTGCTGTGATTTAACCCATTATAGAATTTCTAAACTTGGAGCCAAGTCAGTAACCCATGATGCGAACATCTCCTTAATAACTCCTCGAACCTCTCCCATGTGTCATAGAGAGACTCAGTCTGTGCATAGGACAAGATGTCGTTCCTCAGCTTGGCTTTCTTGGCAGGTGGGAAGTATTTTAGCAAGAACTTCTCTGTCATCTTATCCCATGTATTTTAGCTTGAATGATCCCTAGCTTGGAAATTACACGGACACTGGATTGTGTCCGTGTCCAACACCACTCCATCCATGTTTCACAAGTGTTGTCTGTGTCCATCAGTTTTAGACTTCCAATGGATTCCACGGCCTTGTCCACGATCGTGCTTGTGCATTTCTTGTCTGTGGATGCTCAGTTGTGTCACGGATTTTCTTCCTCAAGTTGTCCACGACCGTGGCTCTTGCATCCTAGGTCGTCCCTCACTCCAAATGACTCAAATATCGTCGTTCATGCCCCGTTTCGACTTGTTTTCATTCAATTCGTCAAGACATCATCAATTAACCTAAAAAAATATAAAGTGTGGAAGTATCAAAACTATTGACAAGTGCTCAATTCGTATTCAAAACAACATAAACTAATGCACAAAAATACGTATAAATATGCGTTCATCAAACTACCCCACACTTAAACTTCTGTTTGTCCTCAAGTAAAGAAATAATTAACATATGGAAAAAATATTTCAATCAAATTCAATCTACCGCAGCATAGAACTTCACATTAGATGTCAACAAAAAATAAACTGAGTAACAGAGAGTCTAAGAGATGCATATATCATTAGTCAATCCAAATTGAGGTCCTAACCCACAAAGGAGTTAGAGCTCCAAGCCAAAGTAGCCGATTTGACTCGATCACCCATTCAAATCAAAAAACATTAAAGCATATGACATATACGGGCAAATTCGATAGTAAACACATATTAATTGCATACTTTCAATATTTTGGCTTGCATTGCTACAAACATAGTCAGTAAATATCGAGTCCGACCTTAGTGCTTTATCTATGCACTTGAAGTTTCCACCATAAATGATAGTCAGTTTGATGAAAAAATCGGTCATTTGTGATGAGTGTTCCCGGTTACTAAGACAACCCTTTCTAGCAGTGCTTTGCATACTTATGTCTAAGACAGCGGAGTAGGGATTGAACCCATCTACTCGTCCCAGTTTAGGTTCAAGCAAACCAATAAAATTTTTTCATTTTGTTGCATATCTGGCATTCAGCCAACCATTTCATTCATTAAATAACGAGTTAAACGAGTGAGAAAAACAAAGCAACTAATTTGGCCTCCAGCTCGAAACTAATGCAGGTCTAGAACATGCAATTCAAACTTCCCAGTAAAAAATGCATATAAAAAATTCTCAACTAATCAATCTATTCACATCAACAAATAACATGCATCCCACATCCACAATATCAAGAACTCGATAAAAAAAATTTAAAATTCACCCTAATTTACCCCTTCCTTACACTTAAATTTTGCATTGTCCTCAATGTAAAGAATTAAAACATATAAAGCAAATGGAAAGGGAGTAAATTAGAGAGTTATGGAACTTCCCTGAAATTAGGTCTGTAGGGATGAGTCTTAGCTCGATCCTCACCTAAAGCTGTGAGAGTCCCTTATAAAACATGAAAACAAGTGAAAGCAAATAATAACTAAATCCAAACAAAATTTCAAATTGAAAACAAACTAAAAGAAACGAAATATAAACTAAAATCAACTAAACCAAACTTGGGTTGTCTCCCAATAAGCGCTTCTTTAACGTAATTAGCTAGACGTAAGTGCATCACCAATCAGGGCGGCTTATACACATTGTGCGAAGCATTCGTACCAACTCCTCGCACCGACTTGCTACACTGAATCACCTCTTTGTTCTTGACATGCCATATGAAATGGCACATCCCTACGGATTTGGCTTGTGGGGGTGGTGACTCATGCTCCTCTTTGTTAGCCTTACCCCTGCGCCGAGTCTTGTGCCTCGTCTTCCTCACTCTATGCACTGCTTCATTGACCTTCGGTGCATCAGATGGCTCCTCCTTGTTGGGTACCTGCACCACACCAGAATAACCAACCCCTATAATAGAATGTGAGCTAGAATGATGTTGAACCTTAGAGTCCATAATTCTCACAAATTTATCTTCGACTCTAAGTGTCAACACCCGATTATAAACATCCACAATGGACCTAGAAGTGGATAAAAATGGTCGGCTTAGGATCAATGGTGTTTCTGCATTATGCATCATATCAAGAATCATAAAATCAATAGGAAACGTTAAATCTCCTACCCTAACCAAAACATTCTTTACAATACCCCGAGGCTGCACAACAGATTTATTAGCTAATAGCACCGACACCTTATTCAGCGTGGGTTCTGCTAAGTCCAATTTTTCAAACAATTCATAAGACATCACATTCACACTAGCTCCTAAATCAGTCAATGCATTATCAATATGTAAACTACCAATATAGAGAGAGGCAAAGAAACTCCCTAGGTCCTTTTATTTTGCAAGTAGTTCAGGTATGTCTGGTGTAGCTTAGCATTCTCTTCCTTCTCAACTTTGACCAACGGTTTTTGCTGCTCTGTTTTAGTGGTCGGCTTCTCAATGGCACAAGTGGCCACTTTAACTTGCTCCCTTCTAAGTAGTGCTGCAGGATAAGGAATTCGAGGCTTGTATTCTCTAAGCATCTTTCTTGGCTCAACCCTTTCCACCATATTCACCTCCATATTTTTCTTCAGAGCCTCTTCTTCTTCTTTGCATCCATCCCCTCCACTCACAAAAATAGCATACACGTGCTCCCTCGGGTTTGTTTCAGTGTTGCTTAGTAGGGAGCCCGGTTTCCTTTTAGGTAGCAGCTTAGCTATCTGACCAACTAGATTTTTCACATTATGGATAGATCCGTCCAAATTTTGAATTGAAGCCCCTTGATTCATTAATGTAGTCTCTACTTGGGTGAACCATTTTTCTAATGTCTCGATATATTTTCTCATTAGCTCATCAAAGTTGGGCTTCACTGTCTGCTGTAGTAACTGAAAACTAAGTGGGTGAGTCTGTCTCTGCTGATTCGAGCCTCCCCATGAAAAATTCGGGTGATTTCTCCACCCTAGATTGTTGGCGTTGTTGTAGGGATTGTTCTGAGTATACGGGCTATTACTCACATAGCTCACCTCTTCCATGCCATCCTGAGTCCCTTAACCATCAATATAGGCTCAACTTGAATGGCCAATGATGTCACTACATCCACACCAAACACCCCTGTTGGTTTAGCAGGCTTAGTACGTGCTGAGTGCCACTGATAATTGTTCATAGCCATTTCCTCAATCATCTGTCGATTGCTGTGGTTTAACCCATTATAGAATTTATAAACTTGGAGCCAAGTCGGTAACCCATGATGCGAACATCTCCTCAATAACTCTTCGAGCCTCTCCCATGTGTCATAGAGAGACTCAGACTCAATCTGTGCATAAGACAATATGTCGTTCCTCAACTTGGCAGTCTTGGCAGGTGAGACGTATTTCAGCAAGAACTTCTCTATCATCTGATCTCATGTAGTAATCGAAGCCCTTAGCATAGAATTTAGCCACTGCTTCGCTCGTCCCCTCAACGAGAATGGAAAAAGTCTCAAGCGTATTGCATCATTTGTGGCCTAATTTTTCTTGAATCTATCGCAAATTTCAAGAAAATTTGCCAGATGAGTATTCAGGTCCTCGTATTGCAACCCATCAAACTGTACCAACTGCTGCACCACCTGAATGATATTGGGCTTGATTTCAAAATTATTGGCCGCCACCACTGGTCTCACAATGCTAGGCTCCGTCCTTATCAAATTTGGCCTAGCATAGTCTGACATAGTAATCGGCTGAAACGCCGAATTTTACTAAACAACCCTACCATGAGGCTATTTTCTCTGAATTTGATCATTGCCCTCTATCGTGCCCCTTTCCATATCAATCTCCTCTTCCCTCTGTCAGAGTCTGTTTCGTAGGTTCTAAAAAGTTGTCCTTTCAATCTCATTATCTGCCTCGATTAACCCAAACAAATTCCCTCTGGTCATATACTTTCAAAAACCTTAAGAAATTAACACAACAAACCAAAAACGTAATCCCGAACAGACAGACAAAATAAAAATACGAAAAGGCACAATGAAGTATGAAAACAAAACCAATGCACAAAAATAAATAAACATGACAAAAGAAACAAAAATAATGAACTAAAATAAAATAAAATAAAATAAAATAAAAATTGGTTAGATTAACAAAGTGTTAGCTTTCCTAATATCTTAGTCCCCGGCAACGGTGCCAAAAACTTGTCATGCTCGTTGGCCTACACCTAGAGACTAAGGCAAGTGCACCTATCGTCGATAGCAAGTGGACGTATGAGTACCAAGTGTCGTATCCCATAGAGACTACGATTATAAGTAAACACCCTTCGTCTATTATCTAGCCTACAAAATAAATGATTTTGAATCTATAAAATAAATAAGAATTAACTCGAATTAAACAATAGAACAAACGATGGAAAATAGCACCTAGACGTTGAATCCCCATACACCGAATTAAGTGACAGTGACTCGTTATTCAAACAACCATTTAGACAATTGGACCGTGGAAATTCCTAAGGTATATTAACCTCTCTCTCGAGTTAGCTAATGCCTAACGACTAGGTTGATTAACCGGAATATCTTCCTAATTAAAACCCATATCGTTGCTTTAACACTATGCTCTATGAATATCACTTTTAGGTTTGACCTTAATCCAAAGGATTTATGTCGACCTATCTCTAGATTTACACAACTCCTATCACTTATGAATGTTCAATCGCACACTAAATCTCTCGATTACAGATACATGAAACAATATTGGATTCGAAAGGCTAACAAGAATATATTCAACAATACACATTATAAATCATAATTGAGTCGCAATACATAAACCAATTGAATGAATAACACAATCCAATATCACATAACCTGCCTAAGGTTCATCACATCTAGGTACACAATATAATTAGTTCATAGCAATAGGGAGATATACAATAAGATCAAAGAGAAATCTAGAGAGAGAAGGAAAACCCATGACGAATCCTCTAAATCTCCTTGTTCTTGATGCCCAATGATGTTCTCCTTTGTTCCGACGTTCTCTGGCCTCTAAAGATGTGTATTTTTTGTCCCAAAGTTGGCTCTTCTTGAATGAATTCTGAAACCCAATTAAATAGGCAAATTAGGGCGTTTGAGGTAAGTCCATGGCCGTGCCCAACCAACTCCCGTCTGTGTGCTTCAAAATCTCCTCAAATATGCGGCTTAACACAAGATATATACACGGCTTATGTTTGTGTCTTAACCTCATATGTTTGTGTCTTACAATTATGTACGTGTCTCGAATGATTTGTGGCTTGGAAACTACACAGACACGGGATTGTGTCCGTGTCCCACACCCCTCCATCTGTTTTTCACAAGTGCTATCTGTGTCCGTCGATTTTAGACCTCCAGTGGATTCCACAACCTTGTCCACGGTCATACTTATGCATTTCTTGTTCGTGGATGCTCAATTGTGTCACGTATTTGCTTCCTCAAACTGTCCTCGGTCGTGGCTCTTGCATCCTAGGTCGTGTCTCACTACAAATGCCTCAAATATCATCGTTCAAGCCCCGTTTTGACTTGTTTTCATTCGATTCATCAAGACATCATCAATTAACCTGAAAAACATAATATAAAGCGTAGAAGTACCAAAACTAATGACAAACGCTTAATTCGTATTCAAAACAATATAAGTTAATGCATAAAAATACATATAAATATGTGTTCATTAGGGTCGAATTTTACAAGGCCAATGAGGGAATTTTAGATTATTTTATCCCTATAAATAGGTGCACTCCTTATCATTCTTCATGGCTTGGCCAAATTTGAGAGTGCCACTTTCAAAGAGAGAAAATTATTTTGTGAGTTTTAGAATAGAGATTCTAAACAAAGTGCTAGTACACTCCACCAATCCTATGTAAGTTTGTTTGTGTGGATACCTCTAGACACGTTCGCACAAAGGTAACGTGAGTTCGAAAGGTGATTCAAAGCTTTGAATATTAAAAGCTACACCAACACTCTATCCGATCGAACATTCAAGCTTTGGATCTAATGTAGATCTTCTAACCCTAATCATATATGTTGATGTGTATGGGTCCTTAGGGAATTCAAGGCTTAAAATTTTTGTTATTTCTGCTGCACTGATTAATTATGAATGTCATGAATGAGCAGTGAATTCCAACACTTCTAAAGTATTTAAGGATAATCTTGATTATGGTCCAGTGACTTTCACCTAGTTCATATTGGAATCTACTAGTCATGATTAATGGAAAAGCAACATCAGGGCATGTACAGAGCGTGTCATACATGATGGATCCAATAGCAGAAACATATGGAATTTTACTCATGTAAGCTTTGACTTGGCTTCTTGTAGGACAATCAGCCTTGCTTAAAGGCTTTCCAAGAACCATGGGAATCATTTTGATAGTCATGTTAAGTCAAACCATAACCAAAATATGGATACCACGATTATCCACCCTCACCTCACTAAGATAATCGAGTACACCCTGCGAAGGCAGAACCTACACATCGACAAACAAGGCCTTGATGAGCATTGATTATGGAAGGCATTTTCAACGAATTACTATTTGTAGGGATCGAATTATTTGTTTGCGTGGGAAAAAAAATATAACATACATTCATGACATACATTCATCACATGTATATATAGCATAAAGGTAAATGTTTCATGACAAAGCCCAAATCTAAGTTGATCTCACAAGCCAATGTGAAATCAGGGTAAACCTAAGGCGATCTTCAATCTCCATTGTCACGAACGGCCTCCATGTTCTTTGCGTACAATGTATAAATAAAATCTATACAAAAAAGAAGAATAGGCACACTCACCCAAGAATGAAACGCAGGTTGTGTTGGGTTTCTTATGCGATTAATCAACAATATACGCAGCGGAAATACAAGAGACACACCACAAGATCCATGTATGATAATATAATCAATTAAATAGTGTAGAATTTTGGTACCTTTTACTTTGCTAGCCGAATTTCAGTTTCACCAAAAAGAGCCCAGATCAATTGGATCCCTTTCTACTTAGCTAGTGCCGATTGTGATTTACTTAGGGACTGCCAAAAGATGACTCCCCTCTACTTTCACACACACACAAAATCTATATGGCTATGGCTACGTGTGCTAGCACTAAAACAACTCTCTATTTTGTCTTGACAAATCCGAATTCCTCAGGAACAAGAGAATGGTTTTCTTATTCTTTAAATTGTGATGGTCAGACCTCAAAGCAAGAGCAAGTGTGAGAATTAATTTTCTCTTGTTTTCTCTATTAGGGTTCGGCTAGAAAGAAGAAGAGAGAGAAGGTTGCTTATGAAAACCTTAATGTTTTCTCCATTTTGTATGCCGCACATGTAACCACACAAACCTTAGAGATTATTTCCAAAATAAAAACCCTAGTTGTGTGCATCATGTGGCCGGCCTCACATCTCCTACAAAATAGGAGATTGAACTAAACATCTTTTTGAACAAGAACTCTTCTTCCTTCCTTTTTAATTTTAATTAAACAAATTATTAGGCCGAATTCATAATTTATTTGGCCAAATGGGTGTGCCGAATTTATCATGGGTTCATCTCATTAATATAAATTAATTGTCTGACAAGAAAAATAGTTAAGCCATAACCTAGATCTTTATTGCGTGCGGTCCTGTAGGTTCATTCAATATTGGCAATGGGCCCAAAATTAATTTAAAACTCATAAATCATAATTGGTCTCTAGTAAGACATTATGATTGCCCAAATTAAAATCAATGTCAATTACAAATAAACATAACCTAATTACAACCTTATGCAATCATTTGCCTCTCGATATCAGAATTAACATAAGGCATGGAACGAGTCACCCTTATCTATGCTAAAACATTTCCTTGATGTATAAGTGATCCTAACTAAGTCAAACAAATAATAACACTTATCATTCTATTTGGGTATGGCAACACAGTACTCAGTTTTGCTAATCAAGTGGTCGTTGATATCTTCTCTCTCTTCGAGAGTGGCAATCCCTTCACCTCACTCATGTTTCTTAGCATGACTCATGGCATAACCAATCACATCCATACTTGTTACACATTACAAACAGTGTTAGGCGTATGTCAAAGTACATGAGAAATCACTTAAGAATCCATAGTGATTTCAGGTCGAGGGATTCAAATATAAGCATTGTATGAGAAATACTTATGACCTTTCAACCATGTAGTATTCTCATAAGTGGATCGATCCAAAACATTATTCTCTAACATGTTCTATGTTCTCTGATTGATATCCCATATCCTATGACCAGTCAAACATGATCATCTCATAGAGTACATACTAGTCTTGGTTTATTGTCATTCTCATGACAATAATAGACTAGGGATATTTAGAATAGTATTCTTTTACACTTCAAAGTTTTACTATCCAAATCTCATATTTGATAACTTAAGCATAATCATTATTCATGGATGTTTTATCTGTTGGAATTCGTAACTAAATATGACATTCATACAAGGATAAACGCAGTGGAAATAATAAAAATTTTACCCTAGAATTCCACCAAGTATCCAAACACATCAATCATAAATGATTAGGGTTAGGGTTTTACCTCAAAAACCAAAGCTTGATTGTATGAATGAATCATTTATTGGTGTAGCTTTTAGCATTAACTCGTAACCTTTTCCAACCACGTTGCCTTTGCGCGAACGTGACCAATGGTATCCACAAAACGAAATTGCTAGGATTGGTGTAATGTACTAGCACCTTTTAGAATCTATATTCTAATGTTCACAAATAATTGTATCTCTTTGTTTGTGACACTCACTAATTCGGTCAAGCCATTGCCATGAGAAACAAGACTAGGGTGTGCTCCTATTTATAGGCATATGAGAAAACCTAAATAGGTACACTAGGGTTGGCCAAAATCCTTCCTTGTTCAATAAGAATTTGGCCACACCAATACAAGAAGTATGTGTGCCGAAATTCCTTCTCAAATTAGGAGCCAAACCCCTTTCCTTCCCATTCAAAAATTTGGCCTCTTCCTATTCTAAATAGGAGTGTGTCAAATTATTGTTTAGTCACACTAGGGTTTGTCTTTCTTGTCCCTCAAGAATAAACAATTCCTAATTAATTTTGTCACATACTAATTAGGATTTTATTTTCCTTGCCAAACAAGAATAAAAATCCTAATTAGTCATGGGCTCCTAATTAGTTAGTGCATGTGCCGAAACACTCCTTGTTACACAAGCAAAGTGATTCCTAAAAAACAGGAGGATGGATGCCAAATTTCTTAATCCTTGTTCAGGTTTATTGTGCCAAAATTCTTCCTTCTTTTTTAGGTTTATTGTGTCAAAATTCTTATGGGTTTCATTAATATTATTGGGCTTTTAATTATATGATACTTTATTATAAAATAAATCACTCACATTGGCCTAATTATGTCACACATAATTAAATAATCATAATCATGATAATTGATGATTCATATTAAAAACTCATT
>CAODLS012414721.1:0-10626 GCA_948243855.1 Flueggea neowawraea | reverse complement strand
GTAGGCTATATGGTTGCATCACCTATATGGTCCAAGAAAGGAACGTACACAATGGAATTAAATTGAACACAACCAATGATTTGCGTATTTTGAATGAATACCTATCTATATATAATTCCACCAAATAGATTCAAACTCTCGTGAAAGCACGTCGAAGATTTTGAAGCTCATGTATATACATAGGCTTTGACGCATGAACAACGACCAGCACAATATGTAACATGGATTTGAGAATCATTAATGATGTGATTATGGTCCTCTTAATCATTAGATTTTTTGGATCCACACGGTTTTTTTTAAAAAAAAATGTGTCAATACGTTAAGCGAAGTGGTAGTTTGTAAATTATCTTTGATCTTATATCCCAGTCAAAATGAGAATCACAACACATCAATTAATTAGGAACTAAATAAGCAAATTTATGATTGTGGATATAATTAATTAATGCAAATAATGTAATGTTTTTGTTTTCTTGTAAATGCATATTAAGGTTTATTGGCTAAGAGAAAAGAAGAAAGAATCCAGACAGAGGAGTAAAAGAGATCCGAGTTTGTTCTGGAATGAGGCTGACCGAATCGCAACCATCGGTTCTTAAAAGTGGAACCCATAACTCGTACCAATCACGAACCACCAACCGTATTACGACATTCACCCACCAATCACAATTGCATTTGCAATCCTCACAGCTCACTTTCCGCTCATCAAGGAGACGACACACAATAAGCTTCTTGGATTAGAACTTCCTACACTTATTTCCCATTTTCTCTTTCCCTTTTCTTTATCTTATATTCTATTGGTTTACCATATTGATTACCGGCCTTCTTGGCGACCAAATCACTCTTAGTATCAACTTATAAAAGCTTTAATTGTCTCTTAACTTGACGAACTCCTACATTAGATATGTACAAGAAAGGTCTAAGATCTTAGTTCATAAATGTAGACTTATGCACCGTACTAAGTTGATTTTTTAGGAAGAAGATATATGACATTAGATATTCGTATTTTAATTTTTATCTTTTTTATGGATACAATTCAATATATAAAAACACCAACAGCACAATGCCAACATTATTGATTAATATGTTAAAAGCAAGTACGATCGTCTTTTAAAAAAGATAGAATTAGTGGAAGTAAGAATACGGGGGCGAGAGAGAGAGAGAGACAGAGGTGAGGTGGATGGATTGTACGGTAAGGACGGTTGAAGAATAGTAAGGGAAGAATCTTGTGACTGGCCAACAAAAGAAGCTGAGAAGTGAGAAGAGAGGGTCTTATCCAGAAACATGAGCCATGAAAAGCCTATAAAGGTTTTATAGAGAAAGAAGGGTCCGTGTTAAATATACAACTTCCAGTGGTTGACGGAGAAATTTCAAAAAAGTTGTAATCACTATTGTCCCTCCTTTTCCATTCCAACTAATCTTCTACAAGGCCCGGAATCAAGAATAATATTGTCTTCTTTTTCTTTTCAAGAAAACAACAACAACAATGATGAAGAAAATTAAAAGGACGCTGGGTCAGCTTTGATTGTGTGAATTGCAAGCTCACAGTACTTGCAACTAAATTTGCAATGCCCCCAGTCCCCACTTGATTGAATCACACTTATTTCGCTTAATTTGCATGAAAGGAGCTGTTTCTTCACTCTCTTTTTTTTTCCAACTTCTTGTCTCCAAAATTACCCTCATTTCCATGGAGTTTCATTTATCAATTAAATGACTAAATTTTTCAATTTATAATATACTAGTAAATTCAACATGCGCGATGCGCATGTGATTTTTGTTCATAAATTTGCATAATAAAATATAATTTTTCCGAGATTAATAAATATAAAAATTGTCTACGATAGTAAAATAACACAATAGATAATAATTAATCGCATAAGTACATCAAAATTGAAAAATTTTAAAGAAAAGAGTAATATAATTTGTTGGTTTTTTAATAATTTTATTGACATGTTGTCCTCATGTTTATCAATTTGTTATCTTTTTTCTTTTGTTTTGCGATGTATTTGTTTTTGACTATTGATTTATCTCATAAGTTGTTGCATTCATTATTTTATATAGAGATATTAGTTTTATTTGAAATTTTAAAGAATAAAAAACTCAATTAAATTAAAAAAACCTCGATTAGTAGGTTTCGTTCACACAATTCACTCCCACTTTCCCAATCTGAACAAACCCTAAAATTGCTGCAAACTTTATTTCTGTTTCCTACCATGCACGTTGCACGTGTAATTTTTGTTGTTTTGAATTGAGTTAATAAAATAAAATTCCATTGGTTAACAAATATAAGAATTCTTCATGATAGTTAAATGACACAGTAGATAGTAAATAATATAATGCATAAGTATATCTATATTTTAGAATTCAAAACAAAAATAAGTAATCCAATTTATTGTTTTTTTTTTTAAAAAATGATTGGCATGTTGTCCTAATTTTCATTAATTTGTTGTTGGCCCCTTTTTCCTTATCTTTTGCGATGCATTAATTTCTTACCATTTGTATGTTCTAAATTCAACTTTATTTCTATCTCTTTGATGGGTTTATCATTTTTTGTTTTCTTTTTTGTCTTTTTCTCTTGATTTGTTGTATTTTTTTTGATAAATCTAAATTTCTTGAATTGTCTTCAATGTCATGTTTTGATTTTGTAGATTTCATTTAATTTTATTTTTTTTCTTAAACATTAAGTTAGTCATTTACCAAATGTGTTTTCTTTTTATTCTTTTTCATATTGTAATTTATTTACTTAGTAATAAATAATGTTTATAATGAGATAATCATCTATGTTTTGAATGGATATAGAACATTAAACATTAAGTAAATATAAATAATAAATGTTTTTAAATTATATGTATTTATTTCTCTTTAATGTTTTATTGGCTTATTGTTTTATCTTTGTCCATTTATTGATTTTGACATTAGTTCTTTGTTTTATAAAATATATGTTTTTAATTTATATGTATTTCTTTCTCTTTAATATTTTATTAGCTTATTGTTTTATCTTTGTCTGTTTATTTATTTTGATATTAGTTATTTTCTTATAAAATATATGGATATCATCTTTCTTTTTTCAATTATAAACAATAAGAATAAGTTACCAAATATTTTTCTCACAATTTATGGCTTCATTGATAATAGTTATAGCAATCTATTTTTTTTATCAGTAGTTTGTAAATTTTTTCTCCCTTTCATTGGTTTCAAAATATATAAAAAAATGCTTCACAAAACTATATTAAAAAAATAAAAAATAATACTTATTACTTATTAGCTATGCCAAAAAGAATATTTTTTAAATGCTAATAAACTTGTTAATAACTTCTAGCTTGTGCTAGAAGTTAAAAAAATGTAAAAAAATAATTAATTAGGTTATTTGAAATAATTTAAAATAAAATACTTGATTCTCTAAAAAAATAGTTCTCCGTCAATCTATTAATCTTTATTCAAATATTAATTAGTATTTTTTTGTTAATGAACATAGAAACTTAGCATATTCTTATATGAGTAAAATTAGGGTATGGCATAGTTAAGTTAAAAAAAAAAATCTTGTGATCATATTTTGTTATGGCACAATTTTTTTATTGCAGCAGTTAAGTTAAATTTTACTTGTCTAAATTATTTATTTTTTAATATTTGTAAAATATTTAAGTAATAATAATAATAATAATTTGATATAATATAATACTTAAATATTGTTGATCTAATTTAAATTTTTTTATTAGATTTATTATTATGTGATTAATTGTAAATTGAAATTTATTGTACAACTTTAGTTGAAAAATTATTCAAAACTTTTTTATTAAAAAAGTGATGGATATATTTTAGTTTAGTTAATATTTAAATTAATTAGCTTTATTTACCTGTGCCAAGACAGTGAAACTCCTAAATAATAATTTTTTATTAGAATAAACAAAGTATACGCGATACATCACTATCAAAACATGAAGTTAATTATCGTGTATTTAAATTATCTTAATTATTGAAGAATTTTAATCTTTTTGAACTTTATTAACGTGTATTTTAGTTATAGAAGGATTGCTATCTTTGTAATGTGGATTTACTTCGGATTTGATAAGAGTTAAATTTTTAATCCTTTTTCTTTTATTTTCGATGGAACAAGTTGAATTTTTAAAGTAGTACTCATTTGAAAAAATTTTGCGGTGGTTCCTTCTCATGATTTTCTATAAGTAGTATGATTCTTTATATTAATTGGATCAAACTAAATTAAAAGAAGAAATTCAAACTTAAATCACCTCATTGTATGCATAATTTTATTTAAACAAACTCTTTTCAAAGACTAAATAGAGAATAAAATCTCACGGACCATTTTACTCTAAAACAATAGAAAAAAAAATTATTGACAGTAAATTAGAATTAAGTATGTATAATCTATTTATTTGGTTTTCTTTTTGATCATTTATTTAGTTGGATTAATATGTAAGTGTACAATCTATTTCTTTTTTATCTCTAAACTGAGAGCATGTGTATTTATAAGTTAATATTTAATTTTGATTGAACTAAATTGGATTGACATCCACTAAATTGGAAGTGTATTAATAATTTAGTGTTTTAATTGGAGAAATCTTCTAAATTGGACTTAGATATGTTGAACAAGGGAATTAAATGAAGAGTAAATTCAGTAATTTAGAATAGACACTAACTAAATTTTCTTCCTATAATTCATTGTTTTTATTATAAACACTAACAATAGTTATTTACCAAAATTTTGAAACTTCAAACATTTATTCTCTATTAAAAAAAAATAGTTCATGTCTATCATACATTACTAAATGAAAAAAGCAAAAATGACATTGCCAAAATTTAGGAATGTCCGTTAAAGAATTAGAATGTATTCCTTATTATTAAACTTTATTAATTAGAATTGTCTATTAAAGATTTGTCTAGTTAATTTACATTGACATTTTAGTTTTATTTATTCTCTATCATAAAGCATTTATGATAATTAACATAGAATAATGTTATTAATTTACCTTCATTTGCATTTTGCATGAAAAAAGGGACTCCTTGTTTTTTTGACTCTTTCGTCGTCTTTCCTTTCAATAATTCTTTTAATATGTAGTATTCTTTCATTATCATTTAACTTATTGTATTTTTTTTTAATTTCCTTGTACACTCTGTCAAAAATAAAAAGTTAAAGTTATATGCAAAAGAAAGTAAAACATATTACAAATATGAATCGACAAAAAGTTCTTCTCCAAAAAAACACATGTACCATATTGATCACATCAATTTAAATTACAATATATTCAATAGCAAATCATTTTTTATAGAATTAGTTATTTGGAAGATAAAAAAGAGTGTATGATGTTCATCTTGTGTCAACATTAGCCTTCTCTACAATTTATTTTTGTGCTTGTCCTTTTTGTGTTTTCAATTGATTGAGTTAGAAAATATCTTCTTCTTTTTTTTTAAAGAGTGTTGAGTTTTTCGTTCTTGAAACATTTTTTTTGTATATGTGACTTTCAAATTTTTTCCTCAAATAAAATATTTATGTTATTAGAGTTCCATTTTTCCTGCCCAAGTAAGATGCACTGGTAAATTTGTCTATTGTTATTACTTTGATTCTTGTTCAAGTAAAACATCTTCTTATACTTGTAGGCTAAAAATTTAAATTATTCTTCAAAAGTAAAATTATTCTCTTAAAAAGAGTTTTTTTTTTCTTTTTATGCTTATGCTCCACTTAGTGATTGGAAAGATGTAGGATAATTCACCTTTATTATTCTTGAAGTTTAGATAGTTATTATTTGGTCTTTGTATTATATAAACTACCTCATTTGATCACTCAATCCATTCTTTGCTATTTTGATCATTTTCAATTAAAAAGTTTTTTTTGGTAGAAATTATAGTTATATTTCTCGATAAAATATTTGTTTGCCACAAGTTCGGCACGTTTTCTCATCTTTATCTAGAGAAATCATTTTTTTTGAACAAATTTTACATGTGTGCCTAATCTAATTATACCATGTCGAAAAAAAATCCAAAAAAATAGCCTTGATTAAATATTTCTGTTATGTTTTAAAACTCTTTCTTTTAGTTTGCCTTTTATTTCTTATACTTAGAATTGAAAATAATAATTATGAGAAGATATGATCTACTTACATTAATACCTTATGTCTCTCAATTCACTTGTAAAGAATATTTATAGCACTATTATTTTTTTTTATTTTTCTCCTCTATGTTTTTTATCAACATATACAATTAATTTTGTATATACAATTGTATATTAAACATATTTGTATAATACAATTTTTTTGTAATATATTCAAAAACTATATATTGAAATTGTAATTTTTTTTGTAATATGCTAATTTTTAAGTCTTGTAATTAAAAAATATTGTAGTATAACAATGGTTGGAGATGTATTAGGATTAGAATTGATGTGTTTACCGTGAGTTAATGATTAAAGGAAATATTTAATTGAGTTGAGGGTGATTTAATGATTAAAGGAAATATATAATTGAGGGTATTTGAGACTTTTTTTTTAGTTTTCACATGCATACTTTTATATATAAGTATAAAATTTTTTATTTATATAATTTATCAATTTACAACATACATATATATAAATTCAATATGAGGTGCTGATTAAATAATTTAATTGTGGAGTACCACTGCCACATTGACTGTGATGCTCTATGTTTTTCTTTTTTGTCATAATTTCAATTCCAGGTGTATCCTGCATATCCATGTCATGAGGATTCTAATGATAGCCTAACATGCAACTCTACCAGTCCAACTAATCAATCAACCATAGGAATTGTTTTTAAAGTGAATAATTAGTTGTGATTATATGAGTTAAAATTTCATAACTAAGATTTATTTCCATCAAAATGGGGAATGATTCTCAGGATAATGGAATTCTTGTCCAAGTCAACTGATAAATGATATGAAAAAACAAGAAAAATTCAGACTACTAGTTAATTAAGTAGAATGACAATTGGTTTATGTAAACCCCACACTCACATGGCTTAATCTCTCTTTTCTCCATCACATCCTTTGATTCTGCTACCGTTGTTTATCCATTGCTTCACCAACCAAACACTGCGGCCTCATGTCAGAACCCAATTAAGTGGCCTCCAGAAGAAATTCATTATCCACAAGTCTTTGGGTTCGCAGCTAATAATGCGAGAGGTCAATCTGTGTGTATTTTGATTTGTTTGGGTAGGGAATAAGTTTTCCTTTTTGTAGTCATATAGTATAAGAGAGGATAAATGTACTTGTTTGACTGGATTGTAAAGGACCACTGTTGTTCAATTGCTTTTAAATCATGCTAGATTTTGGCATCTGGATAAGAACCTTTTTCTCCACGGTTCAATTTGGAGTTCAAACTTCAAATTATTCCTACACAAAGTTTGTACTGCAAAATTCCCCTCCAACTCATGCTAGATTTTGGCATCAGGATAAGATCAGTTTCATGTTTGTTTGGCTCGAGTTCGAGTTCCAAGGGAGGGAGTAGATTGTTGTCTTCAAATAACTGAGTCTGAGTTAAACATGATGGATAACCCTGCATGTCTGTTTGACTCTTGATAGGTGCCGTGGTGAGGAAATTCGGTCACCTTAATTACTGAGTTCAACTATAACTCTTTCAAATATTTCACAGCGGGGAGATGGTCTGTATAGTCACACGTAGCAGAGGTAAGCTACTGGTCGTCTTCACTCTCCTTTATTACATAAAAAATTCCCTTACAACTCCTATCTGTCATCTTCACATAACCAAATTAGATGAATTTCTTTTCACGTATGATGATTTATTCGTGATCTTATAGAATCTCAACCAAAGATTTTAGTTTCAAATTTAAATAGAAAATAGGAAAGGAAATTTTATCTAGTTAACATGCTGGTGGTGCAGGAATATAATAATTAAGCTGGAACTGAAAGTAACATGACATTTGAAGAATTGTAGATAAATTCAATTAACATCCTCCAATGATTGGAGATTAGAAAACTAGATATGGTTGAGCAGAGTCACGTATTGATATTGGGATGTGTCAGCGTGGTCCTCCTAGACAGACTTACGTGTGGATTGGTTAATTGGTTTCACATAAAACACTAACTAGACACCACATTGTGTGGATTCCATAAATGAAATCGTGCACTTTTTTAATTCTTACTATTTGTTTCTGAAGTTGGTACAAATGTTCATACTATTCCATTAAAATTCAGCTCTAATTCTTTTTTTTTATGAAGCCTTAATTCACTAGGAGACATTAAATGCGTCATTGCTTGCCATCCGATTTAAATTCCGGACGTCGTCGTCAAAAGGAAAATGTAGAACTATCAACCGCGACAAATTTAGCTGTAGTTCAATTATTAGAAACTTGCAATGCCTCATTGAGAGTCTTCTCAGTCCAGCTCACGGTGTCCTCTAGCTTTGCAACGCACCGCACCACACCACACCAGCTCAGTTCCCATACGAGAGAACAAGAAAATGTAAATGCAAGCCAATTGTAGGTTGAGATTGATAATTCAATCCAGCCGATGACTCGTCTCGCAGGACGACTCCAATTGGTATAAATTTTAATTTCAGTTTTTGGACAGTTGACATTAAGAATGATAATTCGTATTTTCGTACCATAGTTATGTTACATGATTTACATATCTCATATTGTATTACATATTATAAACACAAAAAAATGTCCTCTTGTAATTAGTGCTTCAATAATTGTTTGATCGGGTTAGAATTTGTTAGTCTTGCTTAATCTGCGCTGGTATTCTTTTTAACATATAGATTTAAGGGTAAAATAGTTGTTTTGTTTGAGTTAATTAGACAAAAAATCATCAGCAATTTTGCATAAAATTTTTCAGAAGTTGCGCACATTGTGTTTAAATTCAGTAATTTTCAAATCAAAGAATTAATTAAGAAAGTATAAACCAAACCAAAAATCGACAAGGGAATTAATAAATAAAATGTTTTGGAGTACCAATATCCGTAATTCAATACTCTCCAAATTATATGCGCATGCAGATTTTACATGCAGGCATGATACACCTTGTTTCTGCATTAAAAAGAAGTAACAATCTGCATGTGTGCGTGTCCACCCAAATGATGAACCAAGCTTACAAGCTTGCTTGTTTTTTCAAATTTTCACACCAATTGAAATGATAAGAACTCAATTTGGGCCCACAAACAAAATTAAATAACCGAAAAGAAAGAAAAAAATACCATAGGCCCACGTTGATCAACCCACACCACATGAAGGCATGTGCATACGCCAATTTAAAAAACACACAACTACCCAACTTTTCCTTGATTGTTGGCTCTGTCATTGTTGAGCTTTGCTGGTTTGGTTTAAACACTTTATAGCCACTTAGTTGCCCCCACGTCCACCTCACCCACTCGCACCACTGTCCACACCATGCCCGAGACGGATACATGAGAAGTTGGGCGGTCTCTGATGCAGTCGCTGCCACATTTTGGATTTGATTCACTTGCCCCCACCGCGTCTTGTCACGTCTATGCCGCCTTATTTAACGCTTCTGTTCTCGTTATGCTTGTTAGGTCTATGATGCCAAAATTAAGATTATTTAAAATGACTATTTTTTTTTATCCGCCTCACAAATAGGCAATTAATCCTAAATTCCATCCCACTTCATGCCACTTTGAACCCGAAATATCAAGCATCTCAGATGTGGCGTTCAATCAACAGAGCAAGCCAACCGCAACAAATGATTGATGGTTGGTTATCAAATTGCAGTATGATATGTTAGTGTTCTATTCATGTTGTGGAATTAATGGTGTTCATGCCTATTATTTGGAGCATAAAGTATTAAGTTGTCATTTAGGTATATTATATCAATTTTGCATAAAGCAGCTCCTTTTTTTCTTGGGTATATTACAGTTGTTTGGTGGGGTTTGAGTTTTGATTGAAAACTCAATATGGGATTCTCTGTTACTTCAACATGACAAACATTCCAAATGAATAAACAGCATAACATAATAAGAGCCAAAATATTAAAATTTAGGCTTCGTTGTAACAACACTCACTCAAATTGTTAATATAATAATAATAAAGTCTTAATCCTAAATTTCTTTTAGTGTTCACGTTGATGATTAAAGCGTTAATACTTCCTCTTTTTAATAACTTTTTTAAAAATATTTAATAAGTCCTTTCCATTTAACAAATTGAAATTAGCTTAAAATACAATGCTAATTCTAATTATTAAACAATTCTTTTTTTTTAGCTGCCAGATTCTATGGACAAGACCTAAGTCCTCGGAATTTGGTAAGTTAAAATTTTTAAATGTCACTAGCAAGCATAATCCACATCGTGGGCCAAAAAGAAATCAACTCGAAATAATTGAAGGGGCATTTACATATTCATTACACCCAAAAATATCAATTACGGATGAACAATGCCAACTATTAATATTTTGGCAGATTTTCCAAAATTACACGCACTCGAACCGAATTTTCTAAATTACATTTTTACATATTTATTTGAAACTTATTTAAGTTTTGTTTAAAGTCTGTTTATTTTTCAGACTTAGTCTGTTTATTTTTCAGACTTTTTTTAAACTTATTTAGAACTTGTTTATAAGTTGTTTATATTTATTTATATGTTATACCTTATTTTAAAACTCGAAGTTATAAATTTATTATTGATGTCTTATTTATAT
>CAODLS012414608.1:0-12967 GCA_948243855.1 Flueggea neowawraea | reverse complement strand
GTCATGATCCTGAGATATATGGATTTCTCATAACTGACGATAAATGAATTGTTTTTGTAGACCACGATGAGCCTACAACCTACCAAGAGATGCTTGTAGATCCAATTCTGTGAGATGGCATGAAGCCATGAAATCAGAAATGCAATCTATGTATGACAATCAAGTTTGGAACTTGGTGGATCCACCCGATGGAGCCAAAGTCATTGATTGCAAATGGATTTATAAGCTAAAAGTCGATGAGATCTTTAAAGCAAGACT
The DNA here is from genome assembly GCA_948243855.1 of Flueggea neowawraea. Classification (NCBI taxonomy): domain Eukaryota; kingdom Viridiplantae; phylum Streptophyta; class Magnoliopsida; order Malpighiales; family Phyllanthaceae; genus Flueggea; species Flueggea neowawraea. Next base: position 12,709 of record CAODLS012414608.1, on the reverse strand, counting down.
CGTTGCAACATGTTTTAGACAAACTCATGGTATTGACTATAATGAAACCTTGTCACCAGTCGTCATGCTCAAATCCATTAGGATTCTTCTTGCCATAGCTGTATATTATGACTATGAGATATGACAAATGGATGTCAAAACTGCTTTCCTAATTGGAAACTTCCTCAAGAATGTGTACATGACACAACCTGATGATTTTGTCGATCCTAAGAATCCTAGTAAGGCATGCAAGCTTCAAATATCCATTTATGGATTGAAGCAAGCATCCCAAAGTTGAAATCTTCGTTTTGATGAAACAATCAAAGAGTTTGGATTCATCAAGAATGAAGATGAGCTTTGTGTATACAAGAAGGTTAGTGGATATTTGAAGCCAAAGATGTCCTCCTTATAGAAGTACTTGATCTTCTTAAGTCCTATTTATAGCCAAAGATGTCCTCCTTACCGTTATAAAAAGTTTGGAGCCGTTGAGTTTGAATTTGTGACCATTCTAGCACATTTCCCGAAGCTGCCGAACTTAACTGTTTTTTAGGTAGAAGTTTCACTAGAACTTCTGCTCCAAACATACTTAACATGTTAAAATCAAGCAGTATATACATGAACATCTGGACCCATTTTCAGTGGACTATACTTACATTTGAACTATTTGGATTATCTTGGCTCACGTCTATAACTACTCTTCAGGTAGACTTTCACTAGAACTTCTACTCCAAGAGTACTTAAGTACTGAAAGTATTTCATTTTACTATTTTTGGGCCTCAATTTTTTCTGTCCAACTCTCTAAAATCTTTTGGCCTCAACTTGCTGGAATTATTGAATCTTCAAACTTATAGCTCAACTCTTTTTAGGACTTTCCAAAATACGTTATAAGATAAAAACCCATTTACATTGATTAAGTCCAAATCAATTTTTCTTCATATATTCATATTTTTTAATTTATCTATTTTTTTGAAGAAATCAAACTTCATATTCCAAATTGTGAACTAATGATATCAATGCATCAATGATAAGTGTAGACTGATACACATTCAATGAAATATATTAACTTCATAAGTCATTCAAGTTCACACAACCATTTTTATCTATATCAAATATGTAAGTTAATCTAATTTCACTTAATTAATTATCATCATTATTTATTATTATTTGTCATCATCAAACCATATTAAATGAACATAAGAGGTCACAAATATCATTATACATAAATACACTCCAATTGATTCTAATTCTCTGAATTTTATACATTAAACCACTTAATTAGTTCAAATAATTTTATAGTTTAATTATCTTTTTTAAAGAATAATATTGAAATTATAATTATGCAAGTTATTATCAAAAAATAATTAATATCATGCACACTGTTCAAGAAAAAGAAATATTTTGCTTATTATTTTCTTAAAAATATTATATTTATGAAATCAAAACTACGTATTTTTTACTCAATAACAATGAAACAAAATACTCGGTTAGTTGAAAGCTAAGAAACAGAGACGACCGCGACCGTGATAGAAAGCAGCGACAGAGACAAAGAGCGACGGGACAAAGAGAGCGTCGACCGTGATAGGGAGCGGGGCGAGAGAGAAAGAGCGTCGGGAATGAGAGAGGCAGAAAGCGTCGATAGAGAGAGAAAGCGATTTTAGGGTTTGTTCAGATTGGGAAAGTGGGAGTGGGATTGTGTGAACTAGGCCTAACCTCACAGGCATAAGATTCTTCATCTACAATCATTGGCTGCAACTATCTTCAAAATTTTCATCTTCCGATGCTAGTATCATTATCCCCCGACCAGAAAGTCAAAATCTCCTTAGCCAAGATTATCAGAAATCTCAATTTTGAAGACCCATTGTTAAAAAAGCAAGTTCAGGAGTAAACAGAAGTGAAGAGGTGGATTTTTAAAGGCCCATCATTTGGCGTATTTTGATCTTGCTGGTTTCGTTTGAGTGTTGGATGAGGCAATACATAGAGATAAAAAATTGTGAGGAGGTGGTGGCAGTGGAGAAGTGCTCTGGTGGTTATAGCAGTTATAGCCACTGAATTCTGTTGAAGTTGTAAGTCCACGTCAAAAGCCACTCCATTGCAGCTTTGGCCGACAAGCTTAGTTTGAAGGCAAACTGTTGACAGAATGAAGGCTATTTCCCTGTATCAGAGAAGTTTGTTTGCGTTAAAGCGAAGAACAATTCCGGATATTTACGCTTACACACTGTTTAATTCATTCTCCACAGAACAAAACAAAAGTATAAATCATGACTTGCAACATTCGAGGGTGAAGATCTTTGACCGCGAACTGAAACTCAAACAAGTAAATCACTTGTTCTTTTTCATCTGCTTTTGTTTTTTGAGTTAACAAGAATTATATACTAAGTGGATTGGTGGCAGCGTGACCGAGCAGCATGGTTGATGCGCCCAAATGATCCTTTTGTGAATGTTGTTGCTGAGAATTTGTTAGATCGTTTGGAGGTATTAAATTTAACTTTATTAGGCTTTTCTTTTCTCTGTTCTGCATGCTATTGCCATTCTTCGATAATGGTCTGAGTTAGTGTCTTCATCTATGTTTCAATTAATGATGTCATGTTGAAATTAAAGATAGCATGTCTCATGGTATCACTGACAATTTTTCATTTTAATCCATCTTTTTCTTCTGCAGGACTGCAAGAAGAAATTTCCCTCTGCATTGTTGTTGGGTGGTTCTTTGGAAGCTGTTAGACGCTTGTTACGTGGTCGTGGTGAGAGTTTATAACCATTTATTCCTTCTAATGTTTTGGTATTACTGTGTTCTACAGCAGTCACTCCTGTCAATTAGCATGATCTCGTTTACCTTTATAAATAGGCTTTCCTCTTTATTTTATATTTTAATACATTTTAATGTTTTACACGGTTTCTCAAATGTCAGGTTCCATTGAAAAGCTCATTATGATGGATACTTCAACTGGCATAATAAAGTCATGTAAGGATGCTAGTGCATATGCAGATGAAAACATTGAAACATCTTTTGTTGTTGGTGATGAAGAGTTTTTACCCATAAAACAAAGGTCTGTAGATTAACTTTTGCATTCTACTTGACTCGTGTGAAATGTGTTAGCTGGTTTTTAAAAATATTTGAATTACATTCTGATGATTTGTGTCTTTTAAAGTTCACTAGATCTGATAATCAGCTGCTTAGGGCTTCATTGGACAAATGATCTTCCGGGAGCTATGATCCAGGTATGGCCTCATTAATTTTATTTAATTTTATAATGTGTTCTGAACAAGGTTTTCTTTTCACTAGTGTACCATGGTAGGAAGCTGCAATCAATATATTGAGGACCTCTGTTGTAGGAAATTAGAATTAGGTCTTGTGAGTAGAGACTTGTACCATCATAATATCAACTGAATCTTCTTTAACATTTCTCATTTTTCTGCATGCTACTTCTATCTTCAATTTTATTCTTCTGTCTGACGTAGAAGCATGCTCTGGCCATCTCTGTGACACATTTCTTTTTGTTGACATTATGACAGTGTAAAATAGCTTTGAAGCCCGATGGCTTATTTTTGGCAGCTATTCTTGGGGGAGAAACTTTGAAGTTGTCTTTTCTTTTATTGTTTTACTTGTTTAAAATATTTTGAAAAAATGTATGTTGACTTCTTAATCTGTTTTTGACTTGTTAATTTTCCTTGTAATCCTGTCTAGGGAGCTGAGAATAGCATGCACTTTGGCTCAAATGGAGCGCGAAGGTGGGATAAGTCCTCGGATGTCACCTTTGGCCCAAGTACGTACATGGATGCTCCTAGCCATACCATTATTTTCTCATAATCACAGATATCCTTGGTAAAGTTTGGAAGTGGAGACAAGTGCTGCTTAGTCATTTGTCTTAATTGGCATGAATTAAATGTTTACATCTTTATTGGGTAAAATTTATGCGTGGAAAAAGTTTCAAATGATTAATTCCTATTGCATGTGAAAAATCAGGGTAAGAAAGTGAATTCCTGGGTTTCTGCAGAAAGTTATATGAGTTTTAGTCCGGATATATTGGGGATTGTGCTAATCCAATAAGCAATGGATTATTTCCTTTTGGTGGCTTTTCTTTTCTGTCTTTTTTCTGCGGTATTTTGTGTTTAGTATGTTTATAGCCAATTCGGCATGTCCCATTGAATATATGTTCACCCTTTGGGTTCTGTATTTGTTCAGCTTGTGTATTATTGTTAGCAATTAGCATACTTTGTGCTTGTAGGTTATTGTAGGATTTGCAAGTTCCTTAGTCAAGTTTACTGCATAATAGCTGACGCACTGTATTTTAATTCTAGGATATCTGGTAATTTTCACATTGCCTTGACATGATGCAGTGTAGTTTTTGATGGGATTGCTTCCTCTAACTTGGTACATTGGACTTGCAAGGGTTGAAACTGAGTTTCATTACCTTAGATTAAAATTCTGTCTGAAAAAAGATATCTGAGAATGCAGCCAGTTGATAGTTAAACCAACAGATTACAAGGGCCTACTTATACAAGCTTAAACAAAGTCTTTTGTCTCAGTTTTAGTACATGTTAGAAATTTGATTATAGGATGCTCCTGGTTTAGCGTTATGTTATTATTTTTAGCTGGTTAAGGCATTCTCTATGTTTTGATGCTTTATAGGTGGTGGTGGTCTGACACTTGAGACATACTTAAGAAAATTGGAAATGTTTAAGGCTATGGAATATTCTCCTTGCATTTTTTTGTTTACATACCAATGGGAGTATAAGTAAAAAATATTGCACAGTTCTTAAGAATTTGTTACAAAATATTGCATCGCTCTTAAGAATTTGTTACTTCTTTCATCATGAAAGCTGGGCTGTTGTTAATATCAATATTTCTCATTCTCACGCAATTAATTATACGTTGCAACCTTCACATGACGAATCAGAGAGACCCTTTTTTTCATTTTTAGCATTCTCAAATCTCACATAACTTTGTTTTTTTGATAAGTCATTTTATTTGTTCTCACCAAGGATCGAATCCACAATCTCTTGGCGCTGGAGGTGACTCCAGTATCAATGAGCTATAAACCCATTGGTAAATCTCACGTAACTTCATGTGGTATTTGATTCTTATGAATTTTCTACTGTCCTTTTAGACAAAAACATCACCATTAAAAATGAGGAATTGTGAGATTATTTAGACAAATAAATTGCAAACATATCTGTTTGAGAAGGGAAAATAAAATAATGTGCCATGATCTGGCTGTTTCTTGGAGAATTTTTATGGTTATTTATTCATTTTGAATAACTATTTGATTCTTAGTGGTAGCCAAATACCCTTTTATGGTCTAAAAGTTCAATACACTCTCTACTGTAATGTCAGTTTGTAGGACCATATTTCTATAGCATGATCTTGTAGTAATTTATTATGCTTGATTTCAAATGTTATCCTAGCAGTTATGGAAAAGCCCAGTAGTTTTGTCTATTGACTTGTGTGATATTCACTTCTAGTTTGTGTAATGTATATTTTCTATTCTATTTTCCATTACCTTTGTTATCGTTTTTCCCCCCAAGGCGATTTGCATTGCCTTGCATTTCTGAATTGTGTTGGCATTTATTTTGTTGGTTATGAATTCATCTAGTACTGTTAAGACGTAATTCGTTCTGTAGATGTGAATCTCTCCTGTCTTTCCTATGTGCAGATGGGAGTGCCTTTTTTCCTTGTTTTTCCTGAAATGACATTATGATATTGTTGAGCCCTTTCTTTCTTTTTTTGTATGAATCAGGTCCGTGATGCGGGCAATCTTCTCACTAGGGCAGGCTTTACTCTTCCTGGTGTTGATGTGGAGGAGTATGTAGTTAGGTATAAAAGTGGTGAGCTATTCCTGTTTACCAAATTGACACAAGCTGATTGGTATATGTAGGTCTACTTGGTGTTGTTTCTTTCTCTATTAAGAATGAAAACAATGCATGAAACTGTAAATGAAACTCTCAAGTTTGCTTCAGTGAAGTCAATAATGGATATTGCCTTAAAGCTGAAAAACTTGTTAAGAAATGTTTAATTGTCTTTAAAAATAGAGTCCTTTTCACTTATGAGTAGATTGGAGCTGGGTTTTTTCAGTGGAAAAAAGAAATTCTAATTAAGCAATGTTTACAATGACTAATGCTGCAGCAGCAGGTAAACTTTCTATGCAGTACACAACATTATCCAAATGCCCAATAGATTCACCAAGTTTAACTAATTTTGGCCATTGCAAAGAGCTGCTATTGTTGTGATTTGGTTCTAAATGACCTTTTTTTGCATATGATCTGTTCTATAAATTTAGATTATTTTTTTATTTGAGGATATTATCATTATTTTAACTTCCTCTCTCCCTCACTTCTGTTATATAGCCCTGGAGTTGATAGAGCACCTCCGTGCCATGGGTGAAACTAATGCTCTTCTCCAAAGGAACAATGTAAGATCTTCAATTGTTAAGTCTATTTTCCCCTTCTTTAACCATACTTACTCAGCTGAACAATGTAAATCAGTCTCTTCATAGCTTACTGATATGCATGAAACAGATTCTAAATAGAGAAACAGCAGTTGCAACTGCTGCAATATATGAATCGATGTTTGCGGCTGAGGATGGTACTGTCCCTGCAACATTTCAGGTGAGCTTTGTGGAATATTTTCTTTTTTCCTCTTTATTTATTTTATATTAAATCATGTGCAAAAGCATGTACACAAGTCAATATAATATTAAAATTCTAAAGGGTAATATGGTCATTATACATTAAAATAATTTTTTTTCTTCATTTCAGATTTGTTTGACTTAGTTTGAACTGATAGAGAGATTGAATACTGATAAAACTTCCAAAACTTTCTCTTTGTGTCAAGGCCAAGACACCTCTTCTCTAATCCAAAGGAAAGGTTTGCAGTAGAGAAAGTCTTTGGGAATCAATTTTCTTGGTTGAAGACATGAGTCAATTTCACTAGTTATGATTTAAAAAAGGATTCAGTGTTATATCTGTACAAGTCTGTTGCAGTCCATTTATCAAAAATCTTCTAGATATTTTTCCTTTCCTAACTCCAGCAGATCTCTGCACCACCACCACAACATTTCACTCTACCCATTATATAAAAAACACAAATAAGAGTTAGATCTAACATAGAAACTTTCTTCACTGATCTCCTTTCTGCATGGAATTCCTCCTAGAATCACTCATCTTTCCCACCTCCTTCTAACATGCTTAAAGCGTCTCTCTCTCCAGCTACAATGTCAGCTTTTCAAAGAAAAGATCCACAACTGTGGGTTTAAACTTTAATCCCGTAATAAATTGATAGTTACTTTTATTTTCCTGAAACAAGTTTGTTACTTTTTTCTGAAAGAAGATTAGTAGAGAAGCAAGTCTGTAACAAGAGTTGCAGACAGAGTAATGCGAACATTTTGACAGTAATTTATTCATTATCAGCACATTGTTTGGCAAATGGTTTGTGATGCCAAGCACTACTAAAAAATGATGAAAAAGCAGCAATTAAAGAAATTCACTTATATTCATTGATTATGCTCATAAGCATTGCTCATAAATAAATAGGTTTCTTGTAGAACGGAACGGAAGAGCTGTTAAGACGACACAAACATTTAACAGAGGCCCAATAAGAGTCACAGTTATAATACAGGGATCTTTAATATTGTTTTATGCAGGTAATGTTGCACAATATGGTACTCAAATAAAGTAGCACTGTGAGCATATCAATAGGTTTCTTGTCATCACAAGAGTATAAGACACAACCAAAACAATGTTGATAAAATTTTGGAAGCTTCTGCTTTTGTTGCTTGTTAGATTCTCATGCTCATAACAACTACGTAGCATGGACCAACACTGGTTGACCATGGTGGGGAATTCCTTTGTGGAGTGCCTAGTGCTGATTGATTTTCTTTTTTAGCGGAGAAAAGCTGAAAAATTGCAGAATAAATCCGTAACAGATGCATCGAAGCTGTAATCTTGAAAATTACTTCTAAATTAGTCGCTAACAGCCAGGGTTGTTAACATAAGCATGATTTACATTATTTTTCAATATCTTTGATTCATGTATCAATTTATTAGAAAAATATATTACATATAATAAATAGATAATCTATTTTAACAAGATACCAAAATAAAAGATAAATTAGGTAAAAATAAGGGGAAAAGGTAAGAATTATAATCAGGCTTATGCAATCTTTTCTTATGTATGTATGCTTGAAATAAATTTACTGAATATCCAGCTTTTAATTGACTTGGAAAATAACCCATTGCTGGAATCTAAGAAATGTCATATAAAATCATTGCTATGCTGTCTGAACTTTCTGGTAATATATTTTCCTCTATATATATACACACACACACGCACACTCACTGGAGAATAGAAAGAAACTGTTGTTGGACTTGCTTTTAATGAATGCCAGGTATGCTTTCTTGTTGTCTATCTATATGTAACAAAAATATGAACTTTATGTTCCTTAGAACATGTAAAGATCACTAATCTTAGACCATGTAAAGATCACTAATTTTAAACTTTATGTTGATTTTATTGTCAACTAGTTAGCATAAAGATTTTATCTTCATGTGTCCTCTTGCTCTTTGCTTCCACAAAGCTTACAAGTGAGGTTGAATCTCATGCTCACAAAATCTGAATATATGTGCTGATAAGAATGGTCTTCGTAAAAAATTCTAAATACCAAGTATGTCTTATAGTAATTCCTTACGTTTTTCTTGGTTTTGTAGGTTATTTACATGACAGGGTGGAGAGAACACCCTTCTCAACAGAAGGCCAAAAGAAGGGGATCTGCCACTATATCCTTTCGAGACATTCAGAAGCAATTTGACAGTGGCTGTTGATTACTTCATGAAACCCGTGGGTACTGGAGAGAGTTTTTTCTATCTTCAATAATCTTTTTCATGCGCATTCAATAGTCAAGAAACTTCTCTATGGTACTGGTAGAGTGAGTTTGTTGTTAACAAATGTTTTAAGTGTTTGGTTGTTTGGGGTAGGATTGTTTGCATATGTTGCTTTTATTTGAAGCTTTTTGTGGATGACTCTATGACCTATTGTGTAATACTCCTGGTTTCAGTCGATTTAAGTAATAATTTGTTAGCCTGACTAAGCTGGGAATTTGTTAAGCAAGAGTGAGTATGTCTTATAATAATTCCTTATGTGTAAATATAGTGCTATCCATAATTGGCACGAGTTTATCAAGTTGTGGTGGAAAAAAGTGACTTAAGTAATTGTATGGGTGTTTGTGTTTTGTGCGTTGATATATCGTTAAGTGTGCTTAGGCATATAAGAGCATGTGTATTTATTACATTTGTGATCATGTGTGAGTCTGTGTAAGTTATGATATTAGTGTCCTTGAATATCCAAGCATGATTGTGTGATGTGTAATATCATAGTTTATGAAAAACCTAGTCATTCCAGTGTTGGTCATTGACGTCAATACGTACAAACCTAACTATGGGGATCTTAGCCCATGCGTCGCCCACACGTATGAAATAGTAATGGTGATAAGTGCATGCCTAGCTATCGAGGTGATATCCTCCAGAGTTTGCTAGATCCAGTTCATACTTTATTGTCCCTTATCATTGGGTTGTTAGTCATCAAGAATTGGTAGAACTTGATGAATAGTAATGACTTAGATGTCGGGTGAAAAGCTATTGTGTGCAAAAATATTTCTTCGGTAGTTCAGTGTATGTGCTGTCTAATTGTCATTGTTCGATGTATGTGATCAGTTAGTGAAATCATTCAATGCCTATATCGTATGAGTATCATTCTATGACTGACGCTAACATGATAGTTCATAATTCATGACTCAGGTATCGACAAGTTTTTTTGCATGTGTGTTGCTTATATCGCCCATGCCCGTGATTCCTTTTTGTCAGTACCTTTTGTTCAAGGCATGTTTTGAGATGTTGTTTGACACTTCACAGCTAGACTTATGTATGGGTTGCTGGGTTACGTTTGATACACATTATTGTCTATGTTTTGGGACATGATAATATATATATTGCATGTTGATATCACAGCTGTTTGTGATCGAGTCTAATATTTTGCTGTCAAATCAATACTTTGTCAAGATTACATTTTAGTTGTGATATAATATTTAGTATTTTTGTTTGTGTAAATTAGGACTACGAGAATTGATAGAGCCTCGGATTGTCGTGCAACTGTCGAGGAGCGTGAGCAGTCTATAGTGCGCAACATGATGATCCGTGAAGAAGATGGCTCAACATTATAGGTATTGACTCAATATTCTATACTCATTAGCTTCTATTCTTTCACATGCTCGTTAAAGTGTCACAATGAAGGCTATGTTCAAGGATATTTTGGTTCCCCTTTCGAAATTTATTCCAGGATTTGTTTGAAGAAAATTTATATAGTGTGTAAAGGGTGGGGAAGATGAGGGCGGTGCTGTTTCTTTCTTTCATTATAAAGATGTTGTCTCTACTCATTTTTGCCCATATCTCCTTTTGTTTGGTTTAAAGATTCATTATTGAAATAGGTTTCTATTGTTTCTTGATTCGGGTTCTATTTGCTAAGTGAATGGAGAGTGGGATAGAGAGTGAGCGGAAAAGAGAGGTAGGGTGTTGATTTTGAACAAGGTATGACTATAAATTTCACAGAAGGGTATAAATTGTAGGCAGGGCTTGACAGAAATTTTAAATTTTTAATCTTAGTTAGTAGTGTTAATGAGCTTGTCACTAATAGAAGTTAATCTGAGGGGTCAAATAAGGCAGTCGCAGTAACTAGGGGTCACATAAAAGATTTTTTAAGCTATCGCCATATTTCTATTTCTCATACTTGAATCACTAATTTCCTCCGAATTTTGTTAAAAACAAACATTACTTTTTCAACCTGGCACAATATAGCTTAATTTTTTTTTTAACATGCACAACCTTATTTTTATACTATCCAACAAACCCCCAAGTCCGGTGAGCTTGGACCTCAAGGCTGCTGCTTTGAACATAGCTTAAAATAAGAGTGCAACGTTGACCGTCAAACCGCAAAAATTGCTCAATTTGTTTGCAACCGAAATGCAATTTGCGGTTATTCGCAATTTTAGAAAGGTTGTGGATGATAGTTAACTAAATTCGTCAATTTGTGTTTCAACTACGGTTAATAATATTTTAGAACCGTCAAAACTGAATAGCAACTGCACAAGTCAACGAGGTAGAGTTAATGGGATGGGCTTAAAAGACAACTCTTCTTACTTGGGTTTAAAAGACAACATTAAAACTAGTTTGAGGGTGTCTAGTATAAACATTTTTAGGGGTTCTCAAACAAGATACACGTAGTCATACCCATGATTAATGAGTAAGGATCAATGCGTTGATTGCACACCTCTTTTCCATGCTAACGTGCATAGATATTTACTCATAAAAATTCGCCTAAAATAAAAGCATATTCCCTTCACTAAAACTCGTCTTTATTTCATCTGTCGTATATATTTTTTTCTCTACTCCTATCTTTTCTTTTCAATCTTTAAAATTCTCTTCAAATTAGATTCTCTCTTAATGATTGCCATGTTAATTATATGCAAATACATGTCTTATTGTTACTCAATGTAAATCAGTTCTATTTATCAATGAGAAATCATTTTTATTTTTTTTTCTCTAGTAAAAATATTGATTAATTTTTAATTCAAAATGCAATAATCCTCTTATTTTCTATTATTATTTCCTTGTTTTAACTTATTTTATATGACTACCGTTGAATGAAAATATTAATTTTTTAAAATATTTATCGTCTTTCAAAAGTCTAAAATGAATTAAAAAAAGATAAAAAAATGCAATTGGAGAACGTATAAGTTGATATGGTGCCGATTAGTCAAATTGACAGAACCGATATTTGATTGGAGTGTGGTGACATGAACATTGGGACTGTTAGAAAATTGGTTTGTTCATGCCGAATCATGGGTGGAACTCGAACCCGAATAAATATATATTAAATAGGGTGGTTGTTAATTAGTCTGATAGCCGGTTTGATTAGGATTTTGGTTTGACTTCATAATTAGTTTTAAAAAAAAAGAATTCCTAATCAGTTTATAATCCCTAATTGGTTGGAATATCAATTGGAAAGGCTTGGGAAAGAATTTCTAATTAGTTTAGGATCTCTAATTAAGTGAAATCCTAATTAGGAAGTAGTGCTACGTAGTTGGGAAAGAGACTTCCTGATTAGTCAAGAAGAAACCCTAATATGCTGGTATAAATACTAGCTAGGTGGAAAACCCTAGAAACAATTGTGAGCAACAAACAATTAACAGAGTTGTCTCTCTTCCTCTCCTACACACCAAAGCTGCCGATCTACATAGAGAGAAGAAGATAATTTTCTCTTCTTGCTTTGTGTCTCAGGATTCATCTAGTAGCATTTAGGTTGCGGGTACACGCCACGTGCTCGTCGTCTCACCGTGATTTGTAGTATATGGAGACTATCGTTGCCTTCATCCTTTGTATTCTACATATCCAAATTTCCGTTGTGCATCAATTGACGTAGGCTCGATTCCCTATGATTTATTAATTATGCATATCCATGTAGAAAACTTTCATCGGCATTAGAGTGTAGGTTATTTTTAACACTACAAGAAAAATCCTCAATTGCGACAAAATATTTGCGACCAATATTTTTTCGTTGCAATATTTTTGCATCAAAATGTTTTCGTCTCAAAAATTGGCGGGAAGCTTCCCGCCAACCTTTTTGAGACAGATTTTGCGACAAACAATATTTCCGTCGCAAAAATTTGCGACAACATTCTAGCTCGTC
>CAODLS012414497.1:0-12814 GCA_948243855.1 Flueggea neowawraea | reverse complement strand
CTCCTCTCTTATCACTTCTTTTCTTCTTTTCAAAACAAAACAGCTTCACAATCTCAGCTTAAATTCACCAAATTTTCCTGCAACTAAAAATATATTAACTTTTAACACACACAGATTATAAACATGGCAAGAACTTGAACTACATTCAGCCATTCGCATCAAATTAACACATTTTTAAATCAAATAAGAAAAAAGAATCCACCATCTTCATCACAGATAAAGATTGCAGAAAAAAATAAATAAATAAATTTCGCCATGAATAATAAAAATTAAAATTACAAAAAAAAAAAAGAGAAACGATCCAACAGAGAAATTTGATTTATAAATTGAAAGAAGATCGCAAATCATAATGTTTTACATAAAGAAATCAAACCTTGAAGCTGAAGTTGCAACTCTTGGTTCCATTGGTTTAAAACGATGCGCTTTAGAGAGAGAGGTTACGAAACTTATGAATTAGCGGCAGTGAGAAGAAATCGAAGAAGATCTGTAACTAAAATATATCTCAAACTGGACCCATTCCCACAAGTAAACGAAGAACCGAAATTATAGATGAAAAAATAGAAAAAATATTTGTTGAATTTTATATTTGTAAATGTAAAAACTAAAAATTGGTGCCACTTCACCAAATACAATTATTTGTTCTTTAATTAAAAAAAATAAAATAAGACAACCAACTCACACGTAGACGTGCTCAATTGGGTTAAGTGTATCCACAATTGTTCAACCGATATGCTTTGCCTCACATAAATTAAGTTGTTAAATTGCTAAGTAGATTATGTTTTGGTAGATTGTGATAAATTTAATAGATAGATTAAATTATTGTGAAATTTTTAATTTTGCCTCTTGTAAGATATTTTTTATTTTTAAATAAAAATAATTAACTCAAATTTCTCTTAGATTATTTATTTATTTCTTTTCTATTAATATTGCTATTACTGTTAGAATTGAATTTTAACATTTTCTGAGTTGTCAATTTTTAACTATTTGTAGATTGTGAATTACTTATTGGCGTCTTCTTTTAATTAAATTAAAAAAAATCAAACACACTTTTTTATTATAGATGTCTCAAAATATAGACATAATTTTTTTATTGAGAGAAACACACAAATAGGCAATAAAGAAAAGACAACTTTCATAAATGTCACAACACGTCACAAACATGCAAAAAATAGAAATACAGAATAAAATATTCACAAATAATACATTTTGACAGCGTATTAATCATGAGTCAAAAAGTTGATCTCGCGTTGACCAAATCATTTTGACCGATAAAATAAGTTTAAACCAAGAACAACACGAGTACAAATTAGAAAAATAATAAAATGAGAACAAATATAGAACAAGTACCAATAAAAGTAAGTATAAGTCAAAACAAAATTTTAAAAAATATTTTAATTATTTTTTTATTACTCTGTAAAATTATGAGTACAAAACGAGTACATCACAAAAAAATGATTATATAATGCATACAAATTATTTAAGACTTGTTGATTACACTAATAAATGCTTATAAAAAATGAGTACAAAACGAGTACATAAAGAGAACAAAATTAGTACAACTTAATACTTTCTTTATTATTTAGTGGAAAGAGGACATACCACAATTTCCTTTTTCCACTAAGCATTTAATATTGTCTCTAACTAATTTAATTGTTGAGTTTGGTAGATATTAATTAAATGAATATAACTACTAAAATTATAATTTCCTAATTATTGTGTATAGATATTATTGTATAAAAAATTGGGATAAAATGAATACAAAATGAGATGGTTATTTAAGATAAGGTATTTTTTAGGAGCTGCATAATTTTTTTTTGTTTTTTGTAAATATGCAAACCTAACGTCCACTTAAACAAACATGTATTTTGAAACTAATATGCTTTTTGGATAATGCAATATGCTTAATATTCATCAAATAACCAATGTCAGAGTGTAATGAGTCTAACACATCAGCAAAATGGATCCAGCTTATTATACTCTACTTTATTTCACTTTTTCTCATAATGATTTTAACTCTTCACAATGGGGAGAAAGTGGAATGAGTCCATCTATTACACTAATTGTGGACACCTTAATTGAAGGGAACTTTTCCTACTCACCTAAGTTAAATTGGGTTAAAAAAAGTGGACTAATAATATTATTGAAATTTAGGGGGAAAAATTAATTAGCATATCTATTGTTTGTGATATGGCATGGGTAAAAACCATCAAGTTTATTTAATCGCGAGTTGTAACAGAAACGTTACAACTCGTTATCAATGAGAAATGCTGTAGAGCGTTAATATTCACTCATTTGACACTCTATAAATAGGCACGAAGAACAACTTGAAAGGTATGCCTTACTCACCACTCATACTGATACTTTGTCAAAATCTCTACTGACTTGATCATCAGAGACTCTCCTATGGAGCATCCCGACCTCATTGCCTTCTGTGTTTTCAGGTCTCAAAGCGACGTTCACGATTCTCGAGTATTCAAGTATTCATTACTATTATTGTTCATTTTTCGAGACAACAACAATTAGCGCCGCCTGTGGAAATCTTGAACAAAAAGCCTTGTTCGTCAACATTCAAGAAGAAGCTTACTAGCAACACCTACTCATTCATCATGGTGCAAATGCCTTCAAGCCAAGTCGGACATCCCGAGGAGGATGCAAGGAGAGTTAGTGCTACAACGGGAGGCTCGGGAATGACCATCCCAACCATTCCACTTGTTGACTATAAGGCGCTGAGGAGACAAAATGAGGATAACCAGAAATCCTTGGGCAAGATGGCAACCTTGCTTTAGTAGTTCTTTCCTCAGGCGCATCTTCCACTCGCGTTGCGTGCTTACGCCTAATGAGTGGATGAGTACCAGAAAGGTATGACACTCTGCAGAAAAGTCATTGACTTCCTCATGTTCTCGAGCATCAAAATCCTTCGCCTTGACAAGAGCACATCGACACCCCGGTGCCTGAAGTTCATTCTAAGATCAGGTTGGATAACCATCACGAGATGGTGGAGAGTACTTGCAAAGGAGAGTCGAGGGCTCATCCAAAGAAGGCTTAAGTGGAACGCCCGTCCACGACGAATGCATGAGAGATGGAAAACGTGAGTGGAAGATTTGGTCCTAATAGAAATGACAATCCAAGAGGGGGTGGATTAGATTTTTTAGCAAGTTAAAAATCTTTGTTGAAAATCTTTTTGTAAAATAAAACAAATAACAAAGTTATTTTAAACTAAAATCAAAGTTAAATGCAGAAGCAACTTAGAACCAAAGATCCAATCCACACACAACAATATAAATCAAATGCAAATGCAAAACAAGTGAGAGAGAGAGAGTAAGGGAAGATAGAACAAATCCGATTTATAGTGGTTCGGTCCTCTTTGACCTACTTCCACTCATTGAGAATCCTCTAAAGAATTTCAATCCACTATCTCTTCACTTCCAGACGGAGGAAAATCGTTTACAACATTTGTTTCTACGGGCTTAACAAGCAAATCGTTACACTTTGTTTTTGCGAGCTCAATAAGAAAACCAAAATCACTTATTTTCAAGACAAAACAGGAAAACAAAATCTCTAGTTTTTGTGAGCTTAACTACAAAACCGTCACCCACTAGTTTTCTAAGGCTCACTAGCAACCACTCTTATTTTTCTAAGGCATAACAAGAAATAGAGGCTCTGTTAACTTTGGAGATAATGCAAAAGGCAAAATTGTTGGTGAAAGTAAGATTGGTAAGTCTCTTAATCCTACAATTGAAAATATGTTGCTTGTTGATGGGTTAAAGCATAATCTCCTTAGTATTAGTCAATTTTGTTATGGAGATTGCAAAGTTGTTTTTGAACCCAATAAGTGTATTGTTCATGATATTAATGGAAATGTGTTGTTTACTGGTTTAAGGCAAAAAAATATCTATTTAGTTGACTTGTTTGATTCCAATTCTTTTAATGAAACTTGTTTTTCGGTTATGAAAAATGATGATTGGCTTTGGTATAGAAGATTAGGACATGCAAGTATGCACGCCATTTCAAAACTTTCTAAAAATGATATAGTAAAAGGTTTGTCAAAAATCAAATTTGAAAAGGATTTAACTTATGATGCATGTGTTAAAGGAAATCATACAAAACCATCTTTTCATAGCAAAAATTTGATTTCTACCACAAGACTTTTGGAAATATTGCATATGGATTTATTTGGTTTAACAAGTACATTGAGTCTTGGTGGCAAAGCTTATTGTTTTGTTATTGTTGATGAATTTTTCACGATTTACATGGGTTTTCTTTCTTGCACATAAAAATGAGTTTTTTCATGCATTTGCATCTTATAACAAAAGAGTCCAAAATGAAAAGGCTACATCATTACCTCAATTAGGAGTGATAAAAGTGGATAATTATCATGGGAGCCATTTGAATCCTATTATGCGGAGCATGGAATTTTGTACATTTTTTTTTGCTCCAACACCTCAACAAAATCGAGTTGTTGAGAGGAAAAATGAGACTTTTCAAGAATTAGCAAGGACAATACTAAATGAGAATAATTTGTCTAAGTACTTTTGGGCTAAAACTGTAAACACAGTTTGCTATATCATTAATAGGGCTTATGTGCTATCCATACTCAAGAAAACTCCTTATGAGTTGTAGAAAACTAGAAAGCCTAACATTTCCTATTTTCATGCTTTTGGTTGCAAATATTTTGTTCATAACAATAGAAAAGATACCTTAGAAAAATTAAATGCTAAATCTGATGAGGGTATCTTTCTTGGTTATTCATCCATTAGTGAAGCCTACAGAGTTTATAACAAGAGGCTTGAAAAAATTGAGGAATCAATTCATGTCATCTTTGATGAAACTAAACACTTTGTGCCAAATGTTTATGATGATAAGTGCAACCCATGTATTGTTGACAAAATAAACGATATCAACATCAATGAAAGTAGAAGTAACTCATCTCAGTAAAATCAAGACGAGTCCAAGGATGTGGATCATAAGGATTTGCCTAAAGAATGGAGATATGCTAAATCACATCCAAAATACATCATTATTGGAAAAGCTTCAAAAGGAGTTACCACTAGAGTTGCCCTACAAAAAACTGCAAATGTTGCTTCCATATCTCAAATAGTTCCCAAGAATCTGAATGATGCCTTAGAGGATGAGTAGTGGATTCATTCTATGCAATAGGAGTTAAGTCAATTCACACGAAATTAAGTATGGGATCTAGTCCCTAGATTGGATGGAGTAATGATTATTGGAACAAAATGGGTGTTTAGAAACAAAAATGATGAAGAAGGAAAAGTGGTTAAGAACAAATCTAGAGTTGTTGCACAAGGATATCTACAAAAAGAAAGCATTGATTTTGAGGAATCTTTTGAACCGATGGCAAGACTTGAAGCAATCAAAATTCTATATGCTTACGCATGCTACAAAGACTTCAAATTATTGCAAATGGATGTGAAAAGTGCATTCTTAAATGGGTATATCAAGGAAGAAGTCTATGTGAAACAACCACTCGGATTTGAAGACCCCAAACCATGTTTTCAAGCTGAAAAAGACCTTTTATAGTTTAAGGCAAGCTCTTAGAGCTTGGTATGAAAGATTAAGTCAATTTATCTTGGAGAACGATTTCAGTAAAGGTAAAGTAAATAATACTTTGTTCATTAAGCATAGAAATGATGATTTACTCTTAGTGCAAATTTATGTGGATGATATAATATT
This sequence comes from Flueggea neowawraea, assembly GCA_948243855.1. Lineage (NCBI taxonomy): Eukaryota > Viridiplantae > Streptophyta > Magnoliopsida > Malpighiales > Phyllanthaceae > Flueggea > Flueggea neowawraea. The sequence goes on along the minus strand of CAODLS012414497.1, from coordinate 7,123 downwards.
TGGTGCAATTAACCTATCTTTGTGTGATGAGTTTTCTGAGTTGATGCAAAAGGAATTTGAAATGAGCATGATGGGAGAGCTTAGTCATTTTCTTGGATTGCAAAGTAAACAAAAAAAGGATGGAATTTTCATCAATTAAAGCAAATACATTAGTGACATGCTAAAGAACTATGGAATGGAGAATGCTAAGCCTGCTGCAACTCCTATGAGCACAACTACAAAGCTCACCAAAGATGAGGAAAGTAAAGAAGTAGATGAAAAACTTTATAGAGGTATTATCATATCACTTCTTTATCTTACAACAAGTATACCTGATATTATGTTTAGCATATGTCTTTGTGCTAGATTTCAATCATGTCCTAGAGAGTCTCATATAAAAGCCGTTAAAAGATTTTTTCGGTACTTGATTGGCACCAAGAATGTTGGATTATGGTATTCAAAGAATGATGGTTTTGTTTTAGTTGGCTATAATGATGCTGATCTTGTAGGAAGCTAATTAGATAAGAAGGGCACATTGGGTACTTGTCAATTCTTGGATAATCCACTTGTATCTTGGTTTTCAAAGAAGCAAAATTGTATTGAATTCTCCACTGCTGAATCTGAATATGTAGCAGCTGGAAGTTGTGTTGCACAAATTTTATGGATAAAACAGCAGCTCATTGATAATCAAGATTTCAAAAATTTTCATCAAGTGTGACAATACAAGTGCCATAAATATTTTCAAAAATCCAATTAAGCATTCTAGAACCAAGTATATCCACATCAAACATCATTTCATTAGAGATCATGTTCTTATGGGTGATATTAACTTGAATTTGTGTCCACAAAAAATCAGCTTGCTGACATTTTGACAAAACCTCTTGATGAAAAATAATTTGTTTCCATTCGTAGGCGCATTGGCATGTGTGACTTGAATGAATTTTGATATATGTTTGTTGTGCATAATTCATGTTCATAATCATTCATGCATGCATTCATAAATACATTAAAGTGATCAATATGCAAACTGAAGTCAAGAAATCAGATGGAAAATGAGTTGAACATCTTGTCACTATCCATTTCTGGGACCATGACCGGCGTACGAGGTGAACCGTCTATAGGAGCCCGGCTCATCTCGCACAAGCCTCCATATACAAAACTATTACCCAAAATCATATTTAATGAAATATGATAAAACCAACAAAAGGTTTAAACATCATTTATTAAAAAAAACATGATATAAATTTGTGCGGAAATAATTTCAAATTAAACATTTGAAATATCAAAAATAATAACAAAAACTGAAACCAATCCCACAGGGAAGCCGGTGTGGAACCTCTACTAATCATACAATGGGGCCTGATCAAAAGGGCGTTGACCGCAACGTCAGGATACCTCACTGAACATCAAATGTCAACGATCATAATCCCCAATAGTCACCCGTAAGATGATAATAAACAGGGGACAAAAATAAACAAAGAAAAGGGGGTCAACCCGTGAGGAAAAACACTCTAGATTGCCTCATACGTGCCTCACAAAGGCTGTTTTGAAAATAGTTCGAAAATACTACATACAAATATAGTCAACATATACATATATATACACACACTACATACAATGTAGCAGTTCAAAACCCTTTCGAAATCGTTCACAATTAGAGCAAACAACATACACTAAATCATTCATGAATCTTTCTAAAATTCATCAATACCAATGTGATTTCAATAACAAAGCAAAACGTTTCCAAAAAACGTTTTATCATATCAAGATTTCCAAAATAAAACCTTTTTAAGGTTATGACAAAATCCAGAATAAATGTCAAAACCCTTTCAAACCTTTGCTAAAAATTTCATATCAAAATTCGAAAACCTTTCTAACTTTACTCGAAATTCCAAAGTCAAAGTTTGTCACGTAGGCATAGCAAAACCTTTTTTTTAATCTTTTATCGAAAGCTCCAATCCATAGTTCAAAAACCGTTCTAGCCATGCTAGAAATTACAAAACCAAAACTTCGCCACATATGCATAATAATAATAATATTATTATTATTTTCAAAAACATATATCACAGATAAGAGACCGGTAACAAACGTGGTATGATCTATACCACTACCACCGCAATAATGATCGTGGACTCTGTCACTGATCCAATAACAAATCATGTGCCCTCGTCAGGACATATGGCTACCAACAACCCTAGTAGCCGGGCCAATAACAATACATTGGTATATCAAAGGCTACGAACCCCGTAGCGAAGGTGTCCCGTCTCCAAAACATATACGTAGTATATTTAAATTCAATAACAAATGGTCATGCGACCGGGTATATAAAAAACAATGTGATATATAACATATAATTTATATATCGAAATCCAAAATATTTATCAGAAACAGTAACAATGTATTTATTTCAATATTCTCAAATCCATAATGACATGGCATACAAATAAAGTATGCAAAACAATCAATCGTTTTACCAAAAACGAATTTCAGAATTTATTTCTGAAATATACCAAAAGTATAATATAATTAAATTATATTATTTCAAAAACAATTTATCTTTTGTCGAAGCGCAAAACCTTTCAAAGAGAGAGTATCAATACTCTTTTCCAAAATCCAATAGTTTTTCCAAAAAAAACCATTCAATAACAGACAAGTCTTCACATAGACCAGATTTTTAGGATTTTCAATCCTTTAATTATTTTGGTTTACATGCTATGGTGATAGCACAACAAAAATGTATAATTAGAAGAGACACAACCTATGTGTCTGAAACTACAATCCACTCACCTGAATGTCGAGCTTCCAAACTCTGAATCACTGATAGTCGGTCGATGACTGGTCGCCTTGGAAACCGAACCGAGCTGAAATACAATATTTTACAAACAGATCAATACGGTGACTGTAGCAAAACAGAACATGCATGAAATGCAAATGCAGACTCGGACAAAAATCCTATTTTGATAGAAGATCTAACACTCACAGCCCAAAAATCCAAATCTATGTAAAATTACGATTTGGTCCCCGACTTTTGTAAAATTATATTTTTATTCCCCGGACCTCGTAAAATTACAAACTAGCCTCTCGAGTCCGAGAATATATAAACAACCATTCCAAATTGTCAGAATTCCCAAAAGAGCTATCGAACTCTCCGAATTTACGATTTTAACTAATTTCCTTGAAATTACAAAATGACTTCTTAAGTCTCAAAATTACAAATATACTCCACTTTTCCCAAAATTACAAATCTATTCTCAAGTTTCTCAAATTACAATTCTAAACCCAAAGTTTTCAGAAATTATAAATCTCGATATCAACTTCCCAAAATTTTAAAAATATCTACTCAAAACTTTATTCTCAAAATTCTCAAACTTTCCATTCGGCCAACAAAAATCGAAACCAAATATACCTATGGGTTCACCTCAACCTCAAGAACATTATTCCATCAACAATTTCCTCAAACAAACAAACAAATCATCAGAAATTGGTCAAACCTGAATCTAACCCTAGCCATGTCAATAACTCATCGATTCTTCTGATTTCAAGCTAGCTTTATGTTAATCTAACCTCCAATAATCATAGTCTAACAGCCTACAACATCCATTTCAACAGAATCATGCAAAATCTGAAACCCATTTCAATTTCGGCCAAAAATAGATTTCTGAAATTTAATGCATGAAATGGATGAAAAGAGGTGATTAGAACTAAAATCTTACCTCTAGAGACATGTAGGAATGTTGGGAAACCAATGGGAGTCAGAGAGAATCGATCTCAAAGTGACAGAGAGTACGTTATAAAGTGTACAACATTTTGGGGTTTTTAAAACGACCACGGATTGAAACGCACCGTTTTGATATTTTCAAAGGTATCGTACGTTATTATGTCATGCAACGTATATCTTGGTGTCACAACGTACGTTATAAAATGTACAACATACGTTGTCGTGGTAAAAACGCATCCAGTAGCTTCTGTTTCGAAAACGTAACTTCACGACATATGTCTTAAACTCACAACATACGTTGATCATCCTAGAAGCCCAGCTCACATACGTTATATTTATTTCTCACGTACATGAGTTCTGTTTACCTTACGTACGTTAGGACTAGCCTTACGTACGTAAGATGCTCTGTTTCTCCCTTCTTGACTTCTCTTGCTACTGAACTCGTCCCGAATCATTTCCAACACTTAACAACATCCAACCTAACATGATTTCATCATAAACATCAAATATCATCCACTGGTATAGGATCATAATTGGAAAGTAGGGATATTACACATTTGGTCCAGAAGCATCAAAGTGTGTTATTGGATCAACAACGCACGTTATCATTGATGGATTTCTTTCTGGCTGAAGTAATGTTGGTATCTTCGAGCGCTGATACATTATTAATGCTTGTTGATCATACTGATTCAAAAATGAAGTTGCAGTGGTTCTTCATTTAGGCACGTTAATGATGATTAATGTTTTCAGTTGAATGATGTTAAGGAGATCAGAGAAGGATGAAAATCATTAAAGTGCATTGATAAGGAGCAACGGGTGCTAGTATTCTACTGGAAAATTTATGTTTCAGAGATGGATGATTAAAATGCGTTGATGAAGCTTTAGCGCATGTTATTGGTGTCTTATCCATGACGTCGAAAGGGAACAAGGTGTGTTGATAGAAGTTGAGTTTTGGCATTACGGTGCGCTATTGGTAAACAACGGGCGTTAATGAAAAAAATGGCATATGAGCGTGCTGATGGGTTTGCAACGGACGTAGAGAAAAACCTAAACCTTCTGCCTGTCTTATTTTTCAAACACCATCTCCCGTCATGGGTATGACATGGGTAAAAACCATCAAGTGTATTTAATCTTAAGTTGTAACAGAAACATTACAACTCCTCATCAATGAAAAACGTTACAGAACGTTAATATTCACTCATTTGACACTATAAATAGGCACGAAAAACAACTTGAAAGGTATGCCTTACTCACCACTCATACTGATACTCTGTCAAAATCTTTACTGACTTGAGCGTCGGAGACTCTCTTGGATAGCATCCTGACCTCATTGTGTTATGTGTTTTCAGGTCTCGAGGCGACGGTCACGATTCCTGAGTATTCAAGTATTTATTACTATAATTGTTCATTTTCTGAGACAACAACAGTTTGATAAAACTATAAAAGATTAGATGATAAAAAAAATCAAGTATTAAATCTTAAACTTTGAATACTGAAACTGTTGAATTCACTTATAAAAATTATTTCATATCAGTTAAAAATTAAACACTAAATAAAATTAACTATTTGATGGACATAATTGGTAAATAATAAAGAGTACACATGATTCTTTTATAAAAATTATTGTTTTTTTAATATAACTTAAAAAACTAAAATATATAAGTAAAAATATAATAAAACTCATAGACAACTTTCTTTAAGGATACTAAATTTGTATGTCTTATTTAGTTTGTCAGTTATCCAAAAAGCTTTACGATGTGAATATGATTCTCAGTTCTAAGCTGAAGTTAAAATTCATTTGTTTTGTCATCCAATTATAGACAATGCATAGAGAAACCTAAACAAAAGTTAATTAAAGGAATTTCTCAAATTGTTTCACTTCAAAAACTTGAAAAGCCTATTAGAAGAAAGAAGGAGACCTATTGGAAGACCTTTCATGAGGGCAAAGAGAACAATAAGAAACCTCCAGCCATACAAAAGAAATCCAAAAATACCTACTGAGGAAGTCAATCTCCTATAAGCATCAACAATGTTATTCAAGATACGTGTAGAATGATTTCAAAAAAAAAAAGATACTTGTAGAACGATCTGTAATTTTGCAAAGAGAACCGTCAAGATCTTCAAGTGACCTCCAAGTTCTGTAAAGGAAGTTTAATTTCAACTTTTGAATGCTTGGTCCCTCTGTATATATGCTAATGTTTATGCAATTTTGAACTGTAAGTTGTGTTGATTGAATTTTAAGTTGTAGGAGCTCCTCTTTACTGAACTATACTTATCTTTTGATCGACTTGAAATAAGAAAGTTAGCCTGAGGCTCTTTTTTTTTTTTTGGGTAGGCCAATTTGATCGTTTGGCGAATTTATTTATTTTTTTCTCTTTGTGGGCATAAGTCATAAGAGCTTGTAATAGTGTGGATTACGAACCATTGATAAGAAAAAGAACGAGGCCCTATTTTTCTCCAAGTCTTCTTTATTGAATGAAAACCATTACTGTGACCATGAGGACTATTGAATATGTGCACTTCTTTTATCCTCTCAAGATTTATTAAGGTATTCTTCCTGAGTTGTTACTCTTTTAATGGTTGCGGCAACTCACGCCTATTGGGAGCTTCAGTGGACCATAAGTAGTATTACTTCTGCAAGATCTAACAAAAAGTTGCATTCTTTGTAGGTTTTTCCATCCAGGTTAATGGCAGCACACATGTATATCCTTACGGAACCAGCTATTTTTAAGTGGGTTCTTAAATTTTTATACTGTATTGGACCCAATTTTTTCAGATAATAAAATTTGGCTGTCATTCGTGGCTTCGGACATCTATAATTTTTTGGAGCCATCCCATGTGAATTGAGAGATGTGTTATGTCCTCTCTAAAAAGTCCTTCCAGCCTCCAATGGACCAAGTTCATAAGTGTCCCTTCATTGAACACTCCTGCAAAAATAGAAAATAGTTTACAATAAAGGTAAATTAGTGCAATATTCGCATTACGCACCATAAATTATAATACTTTTATTTAAATTAATAAATAATATATTTTTTGTTTAAAAAATATTTTTAAAATTATTACTTCAATGAGTAAAATCAAAATATTAGCAAATCAGGAGAGAACTATAATTATTAAATATTTAAAATTATTATGAAATTTTATAATTTTATTCATAATTATTTAATGAATTAAATATATATATTTTTTTTTTTAGAAAAGTATATAAATTTATTAACATAAAATATTTTAATTCATATATTATAGTATTAATCAAGTGAATGCATATGTATTTGTTAAATTAAGTCAATATAACTAATATCATCATAATTTGATCGAAAGTATCAAATCACCATTAAATTTACGAACCAAATTTTTCATCATAGCATTAAATTTATATAACTATATTTATATGTGAAATAATATATATTGAGTTAAATATATATA
>CAODLS012414418.1:0-10959 GCA_948243855.1 Flueggea neowawraea | reverse complement strand
CAGTCTACTGCTATGTTGAATACTGCATCCGTAATTGTGTGGTTCATTCGACTAAAGTAACAACTAGGAATTATTGTTACTACGTTAGAACCATAATTCTTAGGAGAATCATTCAACTGGATTAAATGCAGCATCGTACGTGCACTGTCTTGCTTCGTTGTTTTTTTTGTTCTTACTGCTATTATCTAATTAAATTTGAGATCATATCCAGGTTATTAGGCAATAAGTATTAGCCAAGATACTTGTTTCTGGTTGATTAATCATAAGGAAAGACAGGTAAATTAGTTACCGAAACAAATATTTGAATGGTTAACTGAATACTTTTCGTGCCAATGATCAACTGAAATTCCAATGGTGAGGGTCACAGAAGACCAATGTTTTCGTTCATTGAGTTTACTCTCGTAATTGTTGTTTATTTATGTTCTTTTTAAATTATTACTTTCATAACAAGTGTTTCAATCAATTATAAATCCCCCCATTTGTTATTGTTTCTATTTGCGTACATTACTGTCTACAAAGCTCTTTGTGGGATCGACCTATACTCACTACTAACTTCATTTTAGTGTGTCAAGTGTGGTTTTAATTTGGTTGCAGGCGACAACATCACCAATGTTTTTTTCAAAATGCCTTTTTGTTCAATTTAGTTACAAATAAAGTTGGTAATGGTAAAGTTAATTACTTTGATAGGGGTGAGAAAGATATTGATGATCGATGTGCATTCGGGAAGAAAGTTTAGTTAATGAAAAAGTGATGATGCCTTGCAAGTGCACAAGAATTGTCATAATTTTACCTTGAAAATATCCCTAGGGTTATCGAATTCAAGGGAACTTGTCTAATTGTTGTCAAATAAAAATATAAAAGTAAATAAAAACATCAATTGTTGGTTTTGGGATTTTTGAAAATAAAGGCAAGCAATAAATTAAACACAAGTAACCAATGATAGGAAAATGTTAGGGCTTTTGAGATAAAACCGAAGATCTAGTTGCTAAATGAATGAAAATGGACCACGAGACTAACTTAAGACCTCTCTCGAGGTTACTCAAGTCGTGCCTACACCTCATTGAAGGGTCCTTTTGGCCTCACCTAGTCAAGTTAGACCCATTAGTCTCTTTGAAGAATTTTATCGAATACATTGTAGACATATGTATATTTCTATCATAAAACCATATAAGTTATATGCAAGTGACCTAACTCAAACTTCTTCTTTCGATTCATCACTTGGGTTTGTTAAAAACAACATTGTGGTGATCAATCACAACATTATTCAATCAATAACAAGTCATAAAATCATCACCAACAATAGAATTAGCAATAAAAACACAATACCCATAAAATTAATGATTCATTAAGGCAATATCAATCCAAGATTTACATCTTTAAACCCTAATACAAAATCTAAGCTAACATATTTATAACACTAAGTAAAGAGCAATAAAAATAAAACCTAAACATGATTCTAAACAAAGAAAAAAGAAATAAAGAGGAAGAATAAAGCTTGTCTCAATAGATGATAAAAACCTCTTTAAACTTTCTCTATTTCCCATTCAATCGCTTTGAATCTTCCTTGAAAATTGGTAGAGAATGATTCTCTTCTTTAATTTGCAAGTGTCCAAAGATACCCAAAATGATGTGTAAGAGACATATTTATAGTTATTGAGGTCCTCTACAAACCCTAGCAAAATCCTTCTAAAAATGCCCTTGAAGTGTGCTTTGATCTCCACAAGTTGTGCTTTTTTTGTAACACTCTCTCTCCTTATCTTCAGCTTGTCACGACCGTGACATTTCTGCCCAAAATAGGGTGCCAACTTCTCTTGGTCACAGCCGTGAGAGATTGTGACCAAGTGTCACGACCGTGACACTTTACTCTCACGGTTGTGACCATTTCTGCCATGATGCACCATTTCCTCCTCTTGTCACGACCGTGACATTCCTTCTTTCCTTGTCTTTTTCATTTTCTTCATACTTTCATGAGATAGTTCGAAAACTTTCTATTTTACATCTCTTTTGCACTCATTTCCACTCATTTTTCTCAAAATTAAATCATCTTCTAAATATCATAAACATCATATTAATTTCACCACAAAAAGAATAACTTAAAGGATGAAAATAAATATATCCTTACTTGATTCACTATGCAATTTTAGCATACATAAAAAAAATGAATTAGTTAATTAAACTATAATGAATTAGCATTATTTTAATTTTTTATTTACTTTATAAACACACACACACACACTCATATATATATATATTGTATTTATGTTTTATTGAAAATTTAATTTAATTTTATATTGAACATAATTATTTAAAGTTTTTATAAAAATAAAAATTCACATACAAAGCACGTATATTAAAAGCTAGTGTAATTAAAGAAGTGAAGGTTGGAAGGTCCATTAAGATATTAATTATTAGTTGATGATTAGATATTAGAACGATAATGTTTACTTTCTGAGACCCTAATTGGAGATTCTAACTAATGTCATATATTATATTGTGTCTAAGAAAAGAAAAGAACATTTTATGCGCTGAAATAAAGCAAGAATAAGAACATTAGAAATGGTAGAGTGTCGGTGAAAATGGTCATTACTTGCTAAGAAGTACAGAGATATGAAAATAATATGCTGAACAAGTCTACAAATCAAGCGATAATATTTCCAAATTGAAAAACTACATGTTTCTTAATACTTATATAGGAAAATTCTTACTTACTTGTGATATATATTCCTATATATATATATCAAATAAATTAATAAATAATATATAAATTAATAGATTTTGAATGTAATTAAATGTGGTTAAATAAAAGTGATAAAAAGAATCAAAACTGAAATATGTTAATTGTTTGATGAAGGTATCCACTGACCTGCTAAGTCAATAATTTCATTTTTAATTTGGATCCGCTGCCAACCTTTTTCACTTCGCTTTTGTTCTGTGCTTTAGTTTGGTAGTTTCTTAAAGTCTGTTGCGTAGCTTTGAAACCGTCCTTTTCGAAAAAGTGTGCATTAGCCATTAGACATATAGTCTATTGGGGTCAGTTGTATCCATGGTGTACACCACTATAACCAAGGCATCATCAATTTCAGGCTTGTATTGGGTCCAGCTTGAGCTTGCCTGTCCTTACCCCTTGTCCTTCTTAGGTTTGAATTATGAAATTAGGTCATCTCCATAATAATAGCTGATGACACAACACAACTTCTTTTGTTTTTTACTAATGGAGGCAATAAACCAAAGCGAAATGCTGTTCGTCCAAAGTATTTGTTAGAACGTATTTGTTTAAGTTAAATTGGATAAAAGAAGATTATAAAGGTAAATTGCATTGTGTAAAGTAATTTTATAAAAATTAAATATCATTTTAGACGTAGATTAAAATTCGTTAAATGCAGTACCCTCTGAACTAACATCTATGCAATTGATGGTTTTGTGAGATCATGAACCACAAGCAGAATCATATAATAACAGGCACATACAATCTTTTCTTTTTTGATTAAATACAGGATGTATACAATCTGATGCACGGTACATATATATCTTACAAGATTTTTCCAGCACAATAAAAAGAAAATCTTACAAGATTTTTAAAATGTTAAACTATTCAATTTGAAAATGCGAATTGTTGGACAGCTTATAATGCTTCATGATGTATTACTGAACTTGCAGAATAATGCATGCACTATTGCACATAATCAGATTCTGTCGGTAATTCACTATAATGAGCTGGTTTGTGAGTTAACCACTTCACATAAAATATGCTTAACTCAGATCACATAGCATAATTAAGGAGTGACAGGTAACAGTTCTTCCAAATTCACAGCCTACATTTTGATTGATTGGCACATGTACATGCGTACAGAAGTTTAAGGTGGTCACTACTCTCCTTGAGAAGACTTAGGCAGATCCTAAATTGTCAGGAAGGACCTTCCTAAACACCTCTAAATAGCACGATTTGAACCCGCACCCTCGTACATCTACATACAAAGAGTGCGTTAACACATGATCTACCATCTCATAAGTGAATGAGAGTTCAAAAAGAACCATTCAGATTTGAATATATTCACGTAGTCAACTCACCCGCAAACCATAATCGACGCATAAGTGAGCTATGAAGTAAAACATTAGGTGAAATTTTTTCTTCCTTTCATGTCAATTGTTTCGCCTTATCTATTAATTTGTCCTTGCAAAGACCATCGATAATAATACTATAACTAACTACATTAGTAAGTAGAGAGGGAACGATTGAACGGCGTCGTGTAGGGTTCATATGTTACTTTAAGGTTAATTTGCCCTGTGGTCACTGTGGTTTAGCGATTTCCTTCTTTTGATCCCTTCGTCTTCGTTTCAGTTAGCGTTCCTTTAATTCAACAGAAAGTACTATTGCTAGATATATATCAGTTCATGAATTGTCAGATCAATGATTAGCACATTCCTTTCTTTACCAACTTTCATTCTCTTGAATTATTTTCTCAGACAAAAAAGAAAATGTTTCAGGAGTTTTTTAACAGAAACTCATACATTGATCTTGGAATATGAAAATATTAAGTTTTTGCATTTCTAAGAATCTAGCACAGCAATTTAACAGAACAAAATGATCATGAGACCTATCAAATATACATCACGAAAATTTACATATGGTATGCAAATACAGATTACTTACTATCCGCAAACAAACGATTTCTGGCTGTCTCTCTACGATCTTACCAGCCGAAAACGAACAGTTTCTTGCAGCAATTTAGGAAATCAGAATTTGCTGCAGCGGTTTGGTCATACCTTGTTGGATAAGTGAAATAAGGTAGTCCATAAAGACAGAATCACAGGGCAGTACTATGGGACTATCACTTGATACTCCAAACTCCTCTTCTGACATGCTGAGTAACTCTTGAAAAATGTCATTACCAAGATATGACAAGGGCACTGAAAAACGCTTCCAATCTATGGTATAGACAACAAAACGGCCGCGACTGGTAACAAAGAATGCATCACCATTATCAAGACCCATTTTTTCATTGTTTCTTAAAGTGGTACTTCTCTTTCTCCTTGTGGAAGCAATTTCATGCAACTTTCTAGGAACTTTGATGAGTTTCTTTGGAGTAAACATGCTGCCTTACTTTTGTGTGAGGAATGGCTTAGACAGAACTAGCTAGAAGAGCAAATGAGACTCGATTTCAGAATATGGAACCAGTAGTATTCTGTCACATATAAATACACAAATCAAGATAAACATAGATGCCGCCTACATAGAGTTCTTGTTGAGATTATCGATGCAAAGCATTGAAATCAACGTTTGAACACTAGCCATATCCGGTTTGTCACGTGTACGGTAAACATGTCCTAAAGACATCGTTTCCGATGTCTTTTATTGAAATAAAAAATGTCTACACTAGGCATATACGGTTTTGGCACGTGTACGGTAAACTTGTCCTAAAGACATCGTATCCGATGTCTACTAAATAAACAAAAAATGTGTCAAAAAATATTTTATTGTTGAAGGTGAATTGCATTTTCTTGTGTAAGAGTTGAAGTCACTTGAGTGTTTCATTTGGGTAAAATAAATTAGAGATGAATTGATGAAGATTAGAGGTGTTTTGAATTAAATTTAGGTGTACACAGACATGTTCAAACCATGTCCATAGTGGCCAAAACCATGGCAGGGGACACGGCCTGACTCACAACCGTGTCCTTACCCTTGGATATCCAGATCATGCCTTGTCAACACATGGACGCGTGCTCATGACCGTGTGATGTGCTCTCAGCCCATGTCTTATTCATTAATGTCTGTGTCTTGATTCTGGAGTCTAGTATGACGTATTTTAGGGCTTTGAGATGTTCTATTTTCCCTAAAAAACATTGTAATCATATAAATAATGGTTTGAGAAAACTCTTCTAATTTTTTAGCCGACTTTTATAGTAAATAAACGAATTGCTCGCACTCTGTATCTATAGAAGTAAATCAATTGATGTAAATTTTTGTATTGTGTGTGATTATATTCTTTCTATATTTTATATTTTTATTGCTTGATTGTCAGATGTTTATTAAGGTGGAGCACATTTTTTTAACCAAAAACATGTCTTTTCCTGAATAAGGGTGTTACTCGTATTTAATTTAGAGACATATGGCATGAGCAGATAAAACTGTCAGTTTAGGAACTAAGGCAAATGTTCGCCCTCACCTCCGAACGTCACAGTTGGCGAAAAGACGTGGGTGGGAGAGTGTGGAAGGACACGTGGCAGGATTGGTCGATAGGGCATCATATGGGAAAGATGTCATATTGAAGAAGAACATTTTGAGAGATGGACGAGGCCGAGAAACTTGATAGGACCCATGATGTGGCAGACAAAGCGTATGTAGCGGCTCATGGGATAAAACCACTTCTCACCCATGTTTACCATTCTCATAAAAGTGGAAAGAGAAAAATCTTCAAGAACGTGCGGAGTTGTATCTGAGAAATGTGGGAGGGCCACAATCTGAGTCATGACTATTTCGACCGTTACAAAGTAGAGTATAAAAGAGGAAGACACTACAAAGAAAAAGGGCGGGACAGTATCAAGACTCATTTTCCTAGTATTAGCTTTACCTTTGTTTTACTATAGACTGCTCGGTGGCATATAGTTTTCTCTCGTTGTAATTTCACTATTGTTATCAATCAGGACTTGAATTCGTCCTCTTTGCTTTTGAACATGGTTTTTGTGAGTTCCCATGCTTCAAATGTAAGTTTACGAGTTTTCTTTTGTTCTATTATGTTTTAATTAATGCAAATATTATTTTCAGTTCCTAACTTTAGTTAATTATTCTGAGTGCACATTATAAGTAAAAGTCCTAGTTTACTAGGCAATACCAAAGCCTATATCTTTTCACTTTTCGATTCTCTTATCAATATCGAGTTGACTCTTTGAGGAAGAGATGGAGAATGCAACAAGGGTCATTAGAGCATTGTCTCTAGTCGAATGTATTGGAAATAGAAGCCATAACAAAAGAAATTCTTGAACTTCTTTGAATATGTATTGCATAAAATATGTTGAAAAATAATTACAAGATCAAAAAATGTCTGCGCATTTCAGAAGCTACAGATTGGTAATTGTTGATTTTGGTGGAAATACAAAGACGACGAGCACCGATTGCGTGCCATAGACATCAACAATGCTTGCTCAACTTCATAGCAGACATTCTGTTTAATCAACTTGATCACATATTCCATTAAAACACCATCACATGGCAATGTGATCTGACCACTGCTTGATGTTCCAAACTCTTCTTCTGCTAAATTAAAGAGTTCTCTAACAATTTCTCTTTTTAGATACTCCAAAGGAAGCACAAATCGCCTCTGATCAATACTATAAACTACAAAATGACCCTTCTCTGCTCTTGATGATGTACTGCAACTGTTTATATCTGAATCACCGACACGTCGAGGCAGTGTGATTCTTTTTCTTCTAATAGCAGCCATCTTCTGCCATTTTCTTGCCAATTTGATAAGTTTCTTGGCACTGATCATATTGAGATTTTGTGAAGATCACAGAAGTTATGATATAATAGAAGCAGATGTTTTGAAATAGAAGAAATGGAAGAATACTTGTAATTTGTGGATATGGGTTGAGGAGAACGGAATGAATAGGTGTATATATTGTGAGAGAGAGCAGACAGTGCCTTTAATGAATGCATATAGGCATGGACTACAAGGCCATGTTAGTCCATGTGATCGTTCCATTGTGACTTGTTTGGTTCATGTTTATTTAACGAGTAGTACTATATCAAGCCGTAGCAATGATTCGCCTTCTGGCCATGTGGTTCAAGAACATGACGGGTCCATTCCATCAACATCAAGATCATGACTGAATAATTCTGCAATCTGGGTTGATTATGTTGCTAAGAAAATTTGCTTGTATTAAATTATATAAGTTTACTTTGAATTTAAAACTTCGTTGGAAACTTTTGTTTTTTTGTTAAATTGCTCTTACTAAAATTTAAAACCTCATCCAACTGCGCTGCAAACAACTCCAATACTACTAGGCTTAACAAAATAGTTTTATTGTTAACAACCACGCTTTTACATTGTTTTTGGAGTTTCTTTTCCTTTAACTAACAAGAATCGTGGGTATTTAGTTTGTAAACTAACATAGGAATCTAAGAAGAGATCACAACAATGTTCTTCTCGGAACAAACCATGTAAACAAGATTACCTTCCTAGAGATTCTTAGTTGTGCCACTAATTAAACAACGTTATATGCTATGTAACTAACCGAAAGCTAACTGAAACTAACTTGAATTTCTTGTTTAGTACTCTGCGACCAACCAACTCGAGTTTTTTCAAAAGAAGTTACTACTGATTTTGTACTTATCTTTGATTTTTCAGAATCATTTCTTGTTAATTTTTCTGCTTTCATGGGAAATGTACATTTAATAAATTTATATTCATGGATTCCGCACACAAGCATAAGCCAGACAATTTTTTTACATTTTTTCCAAGATAACTACTTCTTGTACCTTGATAATTACAAGAAAAGGACATTAAGTCTCGTGTATATAAGTAACACTCTTTCATATCACATGTAGTCAAAAACTCAAAAACACATTCGTTTCTTGTTTTCCATATTCTTAATTAGTTAATTACAGAATTCAATCATGATGATTAAGCCCAAACGGCTGATGAGAATGCTTATAAAGTGGCAGAAAATGGCTGCATTAGCAAGGAAAAGAGTTTCCATTTTAAGAAATAATGAAAGGGATGATCTTGAAATGATCAGAGGATGTTTTGTTGTGTAAACTATAGATTGGAAGCGATTCGCAATGCCTCTGCAATATCTTCAATATGGAATTTTTCAGGAGCTCTTGAGGATTTCTGAAGAGGAGCTAACTTGTGACTCAACATTCCTGGACTACATTGTCTTGCTTATCAAACAAGGCATGCGAAAGAAATCGAGCAAAACCTTATCAATTCCATCACCGCCAGGCATTGCTTGTTTCATGCTTACGAAGATTATTTTGAACAATCTGAAAGCCGACACATATTTGTATGTTGAGACTAGCCAAAGTTTGAATTGTAAATCACTTGGATATGATTTCAGAAATAAATGTCAGAGTTGTGTAATTTTAGTGTTTTCTGCTTGTGGGTGTTAGAAAAATGGTCTGCCCATGACGGATGAACTAAAGTCGGTCGGTCAAGATATGAGCCAGGATATTGGGCCGAGCCCAATTAGTGAGACCAATTGAGATGAACCCATAAGACTCATTAGAGCCCATGAAAATAAGGCCCAAAATCCATTAAGCCAACATGGAACCAATGAGTAAAGTCCATTAGAGCCCATTTGAGAGCTTATAAATGGAAGGAGGAGGGAAGGGAAGATGAGATGAGCAAGAGAGGAGAAGGAGTAGGAAAGAAGAGAAGGAGAGAAAGAAAAGAAAAGGAGAGAAAAAGAGAGAAGAAAAAGGGAGAGAGGCAAATATGTTTCCCTTCTCCATGCCTCCATTTTCATCTTCTCACCACCTTCTTTCCTCCATGACTTCCTTCCTCTATAGACAAGCTATAGAGGATCTTGATCCACGTGGCATTTAGACGGCAAGATAGCCAAGCGTTCCCATCGGCAACTCGATCGTGTTTCACTCGCGAGACTAACATCGAACCTGATCCTGGCCTTGCAGTCTGCTGCTGTTGAGGACGGTTTTCCGCTGCTATCGATGTTAGTAACTCAAACCTATTTAATTATACCGTTTATTAGTTAAACTGGTGTATTTGCTTCAGTGGGGATCATGGAGAAGCAATAAGAAGTAATCTGTAATTTCCATATGTAAATTATTCTGATGTATATTTGATCGGTCTAAGATGATTACCATAGAAATATAACTTGATATTTTCATATTCCTACCTGAAACCTTTTTTCTAATTGTTTCCTGAAACTATTGCAAGATTTTACGTTGCAAGATGCTGAATCAGTCCCTGAGACAATTTTGATATTGAATATCTGCTAATAAGTTTTCTTGTTAAGAAAATTCTGTTGAATTTGCTTCCGAATTTTGCTTTATTTATTGGTTTCTGATTTGGAATTGAGTTACAATCAGTTAAACAAAAGGTGCTCATGAGTGTTTTCTCATTCTAAGATGCTGACTAAACTAGGAAACTGTACTTCTGCAGGTAGGTGCCAATAAACTGCTAAATTCTTTGGAATGATCCCAGATACTGATTAGTACGATAAAACCTCTTTCTTTTTTCGGCTTAGAATGATCCGTACAATACTAACTAGTTTAAAGAGTAACTTAGTCAAGGTCTTGGCAACAACTTGGTCGATTTTGTTAAGGAATTAGGTACAGTTCAAAGCCGTAGCAGCCTTTTGGCGTCAAATACTATGTTTTCATACTGTTAGCCATTTGTTTTTGTTTGGTTCTATTAATTATGTGTATAAACCATAACGAACTTACAAGAGGTGTCTAAAATCCGTATGTTGTCCTTAACTAGTAGCACATAGACTTAATTTGAGCATTGAAATTATATCTATTCTATTAGTTGTCAGTAGTTCTTTATTCCTTTTATTCCTGCGAACCAATTCTGATTACTTCTATGTTAGTTGTCAGTAGTTGTCCTTAACCTCATCACACAAACGATGTGGTTCAATATGAGTGATTTTTCCCTGTCCATTCTACACAAAATATAGTTTTGTAATTGTAATCGTTTGTTAAGTAGTTGCTGGGCATGCTGGACCATTATGCACACCATGTCTATTCACTTAGACTAACTTCTGCTTGATCCTTGTATATCAAAACACTGTTATTCAAGCCACGTTTGTAAGACAAAACATTTGGACCTATTTTGTTGTTACAAAACATTTGGTGAACAGATAACGTGAATTGATACTATCAAGGATGCACCTTGATGTTCTAACTGTCAAACAAATCTTAACATATCTACCTTTGTGTTCTACACAGCACATGTTTGTGTTTTCCATGTGCGTCTGCTTTATGCAATCTTTTATTGG
>CAODLS012414379.1:0-18449 GCA_948243855.1 Flueggea neowawraea | reverse complement strand
CCCTACTAAGTTTTGTATCTCTTGTCCAACAAGCATAAGTATTCTCAATCATAATTAGTATGTGTACTGAATTTTACAAGGCCTTATTATGTTATTGGGCTTTAAATTATATGGTACATTATCATCAAATAAATTACTCTATTATTAATATCTATAGGCCGAATTTATGTCACACATAAATAAACCCAAAATACTATTAATAAGTTAATTAAAACAAAACCCTAAATTATTAATAATTAATCAAATTAATTATCTCAATAATTCATTTGCCAAACGAGAGAACATTTGCAATCTAATCTAATTCATTTTTGTGTGTGACCCAATAGGTCCACTCGAGATTGGCAATGAGTCTCATCCCAAAACACATGGGCCCAAAGTCAATAAGCGGTATCTAGTAATACATTATGGCAACCCAAAAGTGAGTGGTATCGGTAATTCGAGTTACCCTTTCATAGTTTGATATTCAGTCCTTTTGTCTCACGATATCTATATTAAGCATAATGCATGGTCACATGTCAACCTTTATATTGCTTAATGTGTTTCTTGATCCCAAGTAGATTGATATACAAATGACATTGATAAACCCTTTTATCAATTCATTTGAGTATGCATACATTTCATCAATACTACTCATCAAGTGGCCTAAAAATATCACTCTTTATAAGAGGAACAAATCCATCACTCTCACCATCACTCCTCTACAAGATTCATGGCATATCCAATCATAGCCTTTATTGTAGCCCTGTTACGAATAACGTTTGACTAAGTCAAAACATGCGATTACTCATGTAGAAGTCGATATTGAGTTTCAATCGGAGGACTCAAAACATCACAACTGCATGAAAGCTACTTGTGACATTGATCCATGAAGTATTTTCATAGCGGGCCAGTCAAATACATGTTCCCTAGCATGTATCTATGTTCTAAGTGATATCTCATTTCCATAATCAGTAAAACATGATTATCCTCTTAGCAACATACATTGGTTTGTCATCATTCTTATGATAACAATCGATTAGGGACGTTTAGAATATTATCCTTTTTACCTTATGGTTTTACTATCAAGTCACAACTTGATGACATAAAGAAGAATAACTATTCATCGATGATTTATTGTCATAAATAATATAATATTTCATAGATATGAAATAAAATACCTCTTTATTAAATAATAAATGTAATGACAATGTGTATCAATGATTGAACTAGGGCACAAAACTAACATGTTTGAATCTCTCTTCCCTTAAACTCCTTTATATTCATTGCTATCTTTTTTCATGGTTGTGTTATTTGCATTGTGTGAATTGCCTTATTGATTACTGTTTGTATTCCACAAAAGTTTAGAAAACATTTACAATCTTGTTAAAATTCTAATTCACCCCCCTCCCTCTTGGATTGCCATCTTGGGACAACATCTAGTATTGCTTGACAATCCTATGGTTATACAATTCGAAAATTACAGCGAGAAGAGAATCAAACAAGCAAAAGCAAAATCCTGCTTATTTTTTACTCTTTCATGCTCAATCTTTATAAGAACCATGAATATATCATCTACAAATCATGTATAAGAATATCTCAAGACTTAATGTGAAGGCAATGAGAGGATACAAAATATGTAAGTTCTCAACTTGATTAGGGAGTTTGAGATAATAAAAATTAAAGAAAAAGGCCTTCTCAAAGAATATTTTGATAAATAGATAAACATTGTCAAGAAGGTGAGACTACTGCATGAGGACTTTGCAGATGAGAAAATTGTACAAAAAATTCTAGTTACATTACCTAAAAAAGTATGAAGTTAAATTTTTTTGTTTAGAAAAGGAAAAAAAAATCTATCAAACATTGCTTTTGTCAGAATTTGTTAATACATTACATATACTTGAGCAAAGGTGGCTTATGAGAGCAAAAGGTTTTGTGGAAGAAACTTTTAAAGCCAAAGCGCACAACAATTACAACAACAACAATGGAAATCATTCACCATGTCCTCATTGCAAAAAGACCAATCATTCACAACAAAAAATCTTGGTAGAGGCTAGATGCTAAATGTGAAAAATTAGGCCAAACGCACACAATGACAAAATTTGCATATCAAAAGACCAAGAGAGTAAGGCAAGGATTGCAGCAGATCAATTCCAAGAAGAGAAGCTATTTTGAGATATGGAAATTGCAGCAAAAAGTAAAGTTAAGCATCTGGTGCTGGTAATCAGAAGCTGTTTTGATAAATTCAAGTTAAACATGTATTGGAATAATAATACGACAATGTGAAGTTTGAATTTTGAAATTTCTTTTTTCCATAATTATTTGATTAGATCTGTTACAATTTTTTCTATAAATAGGTTCAGTAATGAATGAATAAAATCATCTTTTGCTGCACCATGTCTCTGTTTCTTTCATTTTTCTTACCATAAATTCAACTGTTTCTTTTGTTTTTTCGGGATTCAAATATTCATTCAGTTTCAAGATTCTCAAGGCTCTGCTGCAATTTGAGGCAAGAACACCAAGTTTAATAAATTATAATCTATCATGAAAATTAAAACATTTTTTTTCTCCGTTAATACTGAAAACATTCATTCCTTAAAGCTTAAATAGCAATGTGAGCGTTTATAGTTGAATATGGTGGGTAAAAGGTTAAGTTTGAAATTGTAATTAGAATTCTAGGTACACGATGAAGTGTGAGATTAGGTTCGATGTATAATGGGTATGGAAATGGAGAGCTTGAAAAATGGGTTAGGGATGCTGTTCGAGTTGAGTAGTGGTTGCGTGTTCGAATTTGAACCTTTGAAACTTGGTTTGGTTGAACTACATCCCATTTAGCCAGAAGATTTTATCAAGAAGAAAAATTAAGACGAAATAGGGATCGGAGTTTCTTATTGGGAAGATTGCAAGTTATAATGCCCAGGAAATAGTCACTACCTTACTGTTCTCGTACACAGGACAACAGAAATATACTGCACATACCAAGCATGATAAGTAATTTAAGTTATGAAGTATTTCAAACAAAGAAACACTTTCTATTGACCATCAACCATAAATATATAGATCTATCTCAGTGGTTATCATGGTCAGTCCAGTAGTGATTAATGCTGTTGATGACGATGGAGTTTGATCAGCCGTGGAAATTGGCAATCTCAATACCCTTACTAGAACAACTAACAGGTGCATCATATCTGCTGAAGAGTTTGTAGGAGGAGATCAGTGATAGAATAATGTAGAAAACTACCACCACAAAAGTGAGGATGAGGGAAGTTGTGGCCTTGTTGCAAAATCCTCCAAACGACGCACAAACTGAACTCCAGGTGATAGCCATGTCTCCCTTCTCCGCCAGGTACATCACCTCCGTCGACACTGCTCCGGCAGCCAGAATCACGTATGTTAGGACCTGTAAGAGATTGGAATTTCTTATTGACATAGGTTCGTAAAAAAGGAACAAAAGGTTGCCTACTGTTTTCTTAAAGGAGTGCCAATGTTAAGATTTGAACATTGTATAAGCATTTTTTTTGGTTTATTAAAACAAAAAGATATGAAAATTAACAAACCTGGTCGAAGAAGAAAAAGGTCCAGGCGCGAGACATTGTAGAAGGTCTTGGCATTGCCACCATCACAGCTGAAAGTAGGGAGTAACCAGCGCAAATGCCATTGGCATGTACCAAATACCTACATTATTAATGAACTAATTTTCTGATCACTTTCCTTGCGATAATTGTAGGGGTGACAATTCGAATTAGACGTGTTGTAATCGTGTCATGTCATTTACATATCACATGATTATACGGGTAGAGTTGGTACTCAATGAGTAGGGTACCAATTGCCATTCCTAATGTACATCAGCTGTTTCTAGCATTGTTCTTTGCAAGTCAAGCTTTTCCAAGACCACGAATAACCTAAACCCTAGATTGTTCAGAACTATTGCCACGAATCGAGACCTAACTGACTTTAAACGATAGATTGATGAAGCTAGGGTTTATTAGACCACTTCATAACGATATTTTATTTATCATGTGATCTAGTTTTAAAAAATTGTCTGTTATTGTATTCGGATTTGTGAAAAGGAAAAATTACCTTGTCTGATTATTTACTTTTTCTTTAAAGAAAAATGATCCATTCTTGTATTCAGTTAAAAAAAACAAAAATTGAGTTCATCTAATTAAATTCCAAAAAGTGAAGAGCAAAACAAAAATCATGCAAGAAAAAAATCAGAAAAAAAAATTAAAAAAAAGTGAGGTTAGTCCCCATTTTATCCCCAGAAAGATGTTTAATTTGGTGGTCTCACATATAAAATTCTTTTTGTTCAATTCTCAGATATCAGTTATAGCTAGCTTAGGTTTATTTTACAACATATCATTCTAACAAGCAAATATGCCATGAAAAGACAGAACAGTGGTTACCTAAAAGCGCCAAGATCTGAGTAAGAAAGAGATCCATAGTCATTAGTCTGAGAATTCTTAAGCATAAGAACAAGAGCTGAAATACACAGAGCCATCGGCAAAAGACGGAGAATGGTCTCAGCTCTGCGCATGGTGCTGTTTCCATCTTCATTTTCATCTCTCACAGCCATGGGAGAGTTTCCACCAACAACAGTTCCAGTAGCTCCTTTGCCTTTATCCATCAATAACTTTTTTCTTCTCAACTTACTTTCAGAACTTGGGTAGGTTTGTGTGGTGCAAAACAATTTAGAAAGGAGACGTTTCTTGTATATAACAGCAGTGGCAATTAATGGAGTTTTGGTGGGTGGGTGATGAGCATTCAATGTCATCATCAAGGCTGGTCACACATAACCAAGTCCACCGATAACTCTTTTTCTTTATTGATGTGGGGATAGCAATTATGATAATGTGATGTAGGTTTCGTGATGTTACCTCATTTTCTTTGAGCATGGAAGGAGATATTTCTGGATTTTCATAACAAGGTGCACATAATTTATGCGAAATTTACATTGAATAATTTCACTGTAAAAAAGAGAAGTTCACTGCACACGAAGGACAACTGAACAAAAACAAAATCTAATTAAAATCACTTAGGTTAGACATTTCTATACATTAAACTTTAATATTTGGAAAATGTAATAATAGTTAGTCCTATCGTTAAAATTTTATTAATGATACCAATATTTTTGTCAAGCAACTTACTGTTGGGAAAAAGGTCACAAATTACCAAAAACGCAAAAAAAAATAATCTAATAACCCATTTCCCGCTTGAATGAACGAGGTGAACCATAATTGGTTGTCTAAAAGTAAAAATAAATCCATGACAATCACGTAAATAACACATGATAATTTTTAAGTGGAAAATTCCTTGATTTAAAGTGAAGGACAAATATCATGGGACATCTCTCCGGTTCAAACAAAAAAATATTCACTAAAATTTAACAATGTTTGCAACATCACAAAAAGTTCACATGTGTATTAAACAACCATAAATAAATCCACAACTTCAAATTACAAAGAGAAGCACAAGGAAGTAGGGATATAAACACAGCTTACACATTTGAAAGCAAATGATGACCTTCCTAACCTCAAAAAATCTGATCTGCACCATTGAAAATAATGTCACGTATATGACCAAAATTGCATATACATGAGTATGCATCACATATGATATACATAGGATATGTGCATTTAGTGGTGTAATTGAGTCGAACCGAGTTTTAGAGTATTCAAGCTCAACTTGACCAAAATGTTTCGAGCTCGAGCTTCAAATAGAGCTCTTTCTCGAGTTCAAAATCATATTCAAGCTCCTCTCGTCTCAAGGCTCGCAAGCTTGCTCACTAGCCTTTCAAGCTTGGCTCAAGAGAGGTTCAAATAAAATCGTAAACGAGCTTTGCTAATTCAAACTTGGCAAAAACTCTAAAAATGATATAATCAAGTTTATGATAGTTCAATAAACTCATGTTAAGTATGTAGTCGAACCAATAACTATTAGAAGTTTCAATTTATTGCACAAATTCAACCCAATATTAGATCATCTGTGAACATGCTTGTATTTTTACAGGCACAATCAATTAGTGCAAGCTTGCACTTCTGACAATGTGGCCCAAATATTAAATACTATTCCAAACATAAGCATATTTTTCATAATTTAGTTTAACACACACACATACATACATACATACATACATACATACAAAAACATAACCACAAATGAGTTTTTTCACGAGTCTGTTCATGAACACACAAATGACCATGTTCACGAGCTTTTTTAGTCGAGCTTTTAAGTGTTTAAACTCGGCTCGTTTATTAATTTGACCTTAAAATTTTATTTAGCTTGACTAATCTATTAACGAGTCGAGTCACGAACGAGCTTTTATCAAGCGAATGTCGAGCGCCTCACAAGTAGTTCGGCTCATTTACAGCCCTATGTGCCTTAATCTTACATTCCATACATCATATTTCTGTTTGTCCATATGGTTTGAGAATGTTTTAGAAAAGCTTACAAGAGTGATAAAGGGTAAATAGGTTGTTTTGTAATTAAATTAAGATAGTTGTACCAATATGTATCATTTAGTTACTGTAGGTTTAGGCATCCTTATGTGTACAAATTATAAGAAACGAAGTAGATAGAAAGAAGAAAAGTGGAAGCTTCTAATTCGACCTCCTAAGCACCTCGTCACCTCGTGCTTAAGATTAACATGATAAAATCAGAACTTAAACAAGTAAAACATATTCATTTTGTGCTCAAGTCATATAATAAAGTGAAAAAAGAAGGAAAAATGGAGAAAAAAAAGGAGAAGAACATATTTGCTTAGAAAATTGGCAAGGCAGTCTGCAACTCTATTCGCCTCTCTTAACACATGAGAAACCACCAAATTCATCTGGGAAATTCAACTCAAACAATCAGCCCATTAAAGTCTGCAACACCATGGAACCGCAAAGCACCTTGTTTTGAAAAGCTGCACCATATAGGTTGATTTACTTTCCAACCAAAGATTGTGTCATCCAAACTCTGAAGCTTGGATAATAGCAAATATAACTACCTTCAGCTCAAAGATAAAGTTTGGTGCCTCCCTAGTGGAGAATGCAAATGCCCATTTTGAGAATCCTCTTGCAATTCTAAAAATGCCCTCTGTTCCCCTGGAGACCGTCATTCCTGGTGCAGATCTGTTAGTATTAACTTTCATCCAATTAGATGGAGGTGGTTGCAAAACGATAGGCACAATAGAAGGTGCTTGCCTTGGAATGGCTGAAATCCCAATGTTGGTAAATAACTGCAACTCCTCCATAGTCCCATGAATATGACCAATTTTAAAAAATGTGGCCTCATTAATACATTTCCACAGCAGTCTCAACATATTAAAAATAGATACAGTTTGTCCCTAGAAGATGCATTCATTACGTGTTTTCCATATGACCTATAAAGCACTAACAATAGCAACATTCCACAAAACTTTGAGCTGAGAGCTCAGCTGTGTATTAATTGCATCTAAATTGAGAGATTGCAGTGTATCATCGCACCTAACCCACACAACATACATAACTGAAATAGCATTCCAAATTTTTGTGGAAATTGGACAAGATATAAACAAATGTTGTAAAGTTTCATTATTTGAATTTCATGGAGTACACCTAGAATGGAAAAGGAAGCCCATTTGTCGCAGTTTGTCCTCAGTTGGCAAGAAATAAAGAAAAGCTCGCAGCCTACTGTGGAACGACATGGTGGTGTGTACTTTTTCAACGTGAGAAGGTTCCAAGGAGTGACCACATTACAGCTATGTAGGGATCGGTAATACCCTTTGATAAAGAACTGACCTGTAGTGCCAAGTGTCCATATGCAAATATTTGATGGCTCCTTTAAGAACTAAACTGTCTCGACTTCATCTTTCACATCCCTCCTTAAAGAGACCGACAACTCTCAGTGCCTATTAGCAATATAACTATGTATCATATCAATAAGGAGGCGTTGCTGCTCCTAAGGAAGAGAGATTTGTTGGGCTACACTAGGTTGCAACCAAGTCCCTGTCTATAAATTTTAGTTAGAAGCATCAGTGATGAGAAAACAAAAATGCTTCCTTAAATCCATAAACTTCTGCAGGATAGAACACCAAACTCTCAACCATAAATAAGAAAGTACTGGGAGCCCATAAGGATACAAAAACTGAGCCTCCAACACTCGCAGTGAAGGAGCCTTTTGAGTAAGAAATCGGCAAGCCATAGAGCCCAACATCGCCATATTAAGACTGCTCTATTACTTTAAACTAAGACCCCTTCCTTTCTAAAATCACAACAAACCAACCAAGGGATCATGACAAGCTTTCTCGATGTAGTGGAATCAATCCAGATAAAATTCCTCATCAAACCATTTGGCTTATTTATTATTTTCCTATGCCATTTATGAACTGCAACGAGTGAAGGAGAGAACTTTGTATAACTAAAGTTGTTGAATCAATTTTTGATTAACATGAAAACTCCTAAATTTTGATAAATTAACAAAACAATTGAAATAGTTAAGCTACAAGGCATGTAGAATAAGTGCAATGCGCATAGCAGACAGTGCAACATGTGTAGACGTGGTACATCAGAAAACAAAATGAGTTACTGATGTTCTATGCATGTTGAAGCTAAGACCTAATCACGTAGTAAAGAGAAGACACACACTAGTTTAAAGAGCGCTTGGTACTACGTACGCAGTATAGGGATCTAAGCATGTAGACGTGATCAAGGCAAAAATAGAAGAAGTCATAAGTCAAGCTGTGTCACGTTCTACATCAGTCATATGCGCGTAGAAGGGTAAAAGAGATTTCTTTAAGAGACTGTACTAAGCACACAGAACCCACCTCAACGTACGTAGACGTGAATGACGTCTGTCTGAATAAGTAAAGAAAAATTCAGTTGCAGTGTGTTAGATTTCAAATGTGAACATTCTCTGACATGTATTCAGAGAGTATCAAAACAGTAAACCACGATCAGGGAACAAAAACACAAAAATGTTAGATGAGGTGAGCTGTACTACTTGACAAATGGCAGACGCTCCTCGGTATTTGAAAATTCAAATATTCTCTGACACAGTCACAAGGAAGAACAAAGGTCTAATCATTGAAGACTCGATAACGGACGTTGAACCTAGTACAACGCACACAACATTCAAGCTCAACGTATACATAAGAGAAAGTTAAGCACGTAGTGATTAACTGATATCAAGCAGTGGGTACTGGAACATGGTCTAAGCATGCAGAAGAATGGTCGTTGCACGTAGAAATCTGATGGAATCATGAACTACGTATGCAATACACTTGGTACAGGATGACGTCAGTTAATTCAGCATTTTGCAACTCTCTCTAAATGGCTGTCTTGGGAATTTCAACGGTTAATTTTTGGAGAGTTCCTATAAATAGACCTCCTAGTCATGAGGAAACAAGAACAATCCCTGAGAGTGCCAAAAGCTTTGATAATCTTTCCTATTGAATTCTTATCTTGTTCTTGATCATTCTTTGCCTACCAACTGAACTATTAACTTGCTACCTGTTTCAAAAAGTTGGTTTAAGAATCTTTTCACTGAGTTGAGAATACCATTTAATCAAGCTTTAGTTGTGAAGCTTGAGAGAAGAATATGTTTACTTTGTTTGTTTCCTTAAAAACAAAGGAGTGTGATTTTCTTGTTTGTAACCAGCAAAAACAAGGTGTAAATGGTTTTCTTGTTGATCCCGTAAAAACATGCTTAGTGAATTGAAACTCTCTAGTGATTTAGAGGAGTATACGTAAGTTAAAGAGGATCGAACCATTATAAATGCTGGGCTTTGTCTCTCTATCCTTTCTCTCTTTATCTTTATCATTTTTGTGGTAGTGTTTTGGATTGAGCTGCAGTTTTTGATCTAAACATATTTACAAAAGTTTCTCAAAAGATTTTATTTTCAGCAAGAAATCTAATTCACCCCTCTTGAATTGTCATATTGAGATTGCATGTACTTTTATATATAGTATAAATGTGTTTAGGTTATTTGACATGGTTTAGTAGATGATAACTGAATTCTATTATCAATTGATAAATAATTAATTTTATTCATATTATCATTATTTAAAAATATTAGACAACTGAAACTATTTATAAATTAATTACTAACCTTCTTGACGCTCAATTTTTGATGAGATGCCCATTCTTCTTTTGAAAATGGTTGTAAGGAGATGCTATCAACCCCTATTTCCACAGCAGTATTATTGCTCTGAAAAGATTTTCAAAAATAATTAGAGTTCCACGCAATTGAACAAATCACTTGAATATTAAACTATTATGTTTTAAGAATTATTTTTCCCATTTTTTATGTACGTGTGGCAAGACAGAAATTTTTGTCTGCACAAATGGGGAAAAAATACACAGTATTTTGTAATAAATGGGTTAACATTTTTTTTTTAATTTTTGTCCTACCATGTATCATTAGTCAACATATGTGTGCACAGGTGTTGATCAAAGCTGATTAATGCGGTATGAGTGACTTTATTGAACAGAAAAAATCAGTTCAGTGACACTCTTAAAAAAAATCACTTTAATAACTTTACTGAATATTTTTTAATAATTCAATGAACATATATGCGATTAACCCAACCGGAATCGCCGGTTTTGAATCATGGCTATTTCTGTCTAGAAACACGGTAAAAGGAACGGAGAAAGGTACCGTACCAGAGAAAGTATAGAGCAGGTTGGTTTCCAAGTACAACTTCTGCGAGGCACTATCAAATGGTTGAGTTCTGCTGTGAGCTACGATGAATTTATTAGTTGCAGATTCTTCAAGTTGTAATATAGCATTTCCAAATGTAGACCATCCTCTCAATCCTTCATTCATTTCTGGGTTTTTGATGATTCCTCCTCCATACTGAGGCTTGAAAGGTGTTTCCAAACACTGAATTTCACATTCCAAAGAGTATGCAAGTGAATTTCCGTTCATAGGTATATACAGTTTGGAAAGGAATAAAATATGACTTAATATGTGAATAATACTTGCCTCAATGCTGTACTAGTCATAGACCAGAGCGTCCACGAACAGGCCTGTAGAGCATGATGCATTTTAAATTTAAAAGTAAATCAAAAAATCAATGCACTTGCAGCTTATTAGTACTGCATCAACTCCAGCGTAAATTACACATTTTATTTTTAGTGTATGCCCTTAAGACTTTCACTTTTTGACTATACACTAGAGCCTTTTTTCAATACGTTCGAGAAAATTAATCCTATTCAGTCACAAGGAAATAGAAGAACTTGAAAGTCTACAGCCGATCAAGCAATTCCCCGACATGGAAGCCAGCTACCAGTTGTCTAAAACATCAAGTTTTAGATTCCTTTCAATTCCACATATTCAATAAAACGGAAATTTCTACACAACACTTGTTATTGGTCTTTGTTGACATCTATTATTAGGAACATGCAACTAATTATAATTAGTAGATTCCAATAATTAATATATACAGTTAAGTTGATCAAAAGTATTTGCTGAATTTCGGGTTTGGATCGCATAATGTGAAATTATTATCCTTTTTGCTCAACTTCTTTCAGGAATTTTTTTTAATTGGTGTAGAAAATGAGAAGTTCTTTCGGAATGTGCTTCACAAATCAAATCCGCCATTAGCTCAGTGACACAATTCGACGACAAGTATATTATTTTTAAGAATTTATAATTGGTGATAAAAATCAATAGACATTTTGTAACAAAATGCAAAGGAAAAGTAGCATATATTACTAATAATTTGGCACCATCTCAAGAAATAGAAGACATCAACGAGAGGACTTTAAACGAAAGCAAAAACGTTTAACGTTTTAATTGAACATTTAATTTTTAACCATTAAATAAATAATAAGAAAAAAAAAGAACTCCAAACTCTAATACAGGCCAAAAAAATGAGCTGTGTAGAGGCGGTTATAGGGAATATGAAGAACAAACCTGACAAAAGTAGTATTGAGAAAAGAGAGAGCCGATTGGAAATCTTCATCATGTTCTTGCTTTATTCTTTGTGTTGAAATGATCTGCAAAGATCTAGAAGTGTCAGTTATTTAATATGACTCGTGCAAAAAAAAACTCATGGGAACTTTTAACAAGTCATCCAAGATATTGTCCTCCAAAATGTCGATTGCATCTACCTTGTTAGGGGTGACACAAAACCGAATGAACCTCTAAATCAAACTGAACCAAACTAGTTAAGTTTAGACAATTTTAGTTTGTTTAGTTAATTTGGTTTTTAACCATCGGTTTATTTGGTTCAGTTTGGTTACAAATTTTAAAAACCGAACCAATAGAACAAACCAAATAAATGTAAATTAAAAAACTCTAAGTTAATGACCTGTGAGCGAGCTGTAAGTAGTCTACACATTCCACTGCCCAAACTGCCCCCTGCCCCCACTCTCTCCTCTCTTTCGTTTTGATTTTGGTTCCACAGCCTCACACTCTGACGCCACTCTTTTTTCTCTGACACCACTCCAGCTCAGCTTGTAGTCCCAAATTTTGCAACTGCACTGGGTTTGCAATCAACCTCACCTCCTTCGATTACTAGCTCCACCATTATCTTTGGCTTTCCCTCACTCGACAGTTGGCACTCACTTCTCTGTTCTCTCTCATCGTGTGTATCACAATCAACCAAAATCACCTGCAAGTAAGAGTACAGGAAAATAGACAGAAAAGAAAGGTGTCACAACCCTAGTGAGGAAACCACACTTTAGAGCGTCACCAGACCTCACAAAAATCATTTTGAAAATAGTTTGAAAATATCACATGCAGATATAAGTGTATATATACGTATACACACCAAATACATAATAATAGTTTAGAAATTCATTTTGAAATCGTTTGCAACCAAGACAAACAACAAACGAGAAGTAATGCAAAATACTAATTTGCAAAACGTAACCCAAACATTGAAATATTTATTCATAAATCATAAGCCACAATTTACAAAGTGATTGGTTGCAAATTTAATAACTCACGTCATCAACACTTATGGTTTCAAATCATATATTGCAAATATCGAAATATTTGGTTTCAAATCTCATATCAAATCAAAACCAATCTAACATGGGGCTACTATCAAAGTCAAATGTGGACTCTACCACGAGATCATATGTGGTCTCCACCACTGGTCAAAATACGTGGAATCAGCCACTAATCAATATAAAATCATATGCCAGGTCGAGGCACATGGCTACCAACATCCCTAGTAGCTGGGAGTTCTCAATTCATTGGTACCAAAGGTCACGATTTACTCCCTTAACTAAGTTGTCCCAAGTCATCATAATTTTACCAAAATGTATTCACAAATACAAATTCACATTAGTGGTAACACCATCGTCAAATCATGCAATAGCATATTTCACAAATCAATAGCAAATGAAATAAATAACATTTATTTCATAGAAGTGTAGATTCTGAAAAATATTCATTTCGGAAAAACAAAACATTTTTCCTTCTTACAAATCATATACTCTTCAGCAAAACTTTTATTTCAAACGAAATCTCAAAATCCAAACAGAGTGGTTTTTAACAAAACCATAATAAATATGAAAACACGATATTCATTTTAAACTATCAAAATTCCAAAAAATCAAAGTATTATCAATACTTCAAAGTTTAAATAACTTTCCAAAACAAATTTCATCATTTACGAAATTTCTCAAACTTTCAGAAAATAGATTCAATCAAACAAGTCCTCACATAGACCAAATTTTATGATTTTTGATCTTTAAGTTGTTCCAGATTACATGCTATAGTCGTAGCACAACACAAACATATGTAAATTAGAAGACACAACCTATGTATCTGAAGCCGTCATTTCACTCACCTAGAAATCCAAGTTGAATGGCCCAAACACGTACCACTGGCGGCTGGCAAATCTCGCTGACCAGGATACAACGCTGAACAATATATATATCAAAAGATATATATTAGAAACAAATTGGAATGCAGTATAGTGGCAATACTAATGCATGATATGCAAATGTAAATGCGAACTCGAACCCTCAAAATATCCCTAGTATCTATATTTAATGATATCCAATCATACTGGACCCAAAATTATGTTTTAGTCCCCGAAACTTGGTGAATTACCAATCAATCCTCAAAATATTTTGGAATTACTAACTAGTCCTCAAAGTAGTTAAAATTTACAAATTGGTCCTTAACATGTAAAATTACAAGTTGGTCCTCAACTTTTCCCAAAATTATAAATCTAGACTCCAAGTTTCCCAAAATTACAAATCTATACATATTTCTCCAAAACTATAGATTTGGAGTTCAACTTTCTAAAATTCCAAAACTAGATGGAACTTTCCAAAAATTTAAAAAATGTAGAATTTTGATTCGATCGATACCCTATGTTTCAAATCATCTACATTGACTATAATCGACCTTCTAAACATGAATCTATAATTGGTTTCACCAAACAAACTCAAAATCATCAAGTTTCTTCACAAATTCGGCCAAAACCCTAGCCTAATCCTGAAATTCATCAAAACTTTGATTCCAAGCGTAATACATGTTCTTCTAACTATAATCCATCAATCACTAACTTAGATCAACCCTCAATAGAACAAAAATCAACCACATTCACTCCAAAAGTTCAAAATCGACACCCATCAAACCAATGAATCAAAAACATTATTCAATACGAAAATGGAAGAAAACCAATGATTAAAGACATGCTCTTACCTCAAAGGATCGAAAGGAAATAATGAGAGGCGTTAGGAGACAAATTGGGAGTGAATTTTGGTGAGAAATGAATCAAATGAGCAAGAAAGGGTCGGGTTTGGGTTTAAAATGAGCTGTAGATCAAAACGCACTGTTTCAGAATTTAACAAAGCAACGTACATCTTACAAAGTCATAATGCACATTTCAAGGTGCCAACATACGTCTCCAAAGATGCAACGTACGTTGTTGTGGTTCCAGTGGCTACAAATCTGAAATTCAAGTCACAACGTTCATTTTACAAAGTCACAACGTACGTCTTGCACCAACACAACGTATGTCTTGAAATGCTAATGTACATTGATCATGTTGATAATTAAAAACCCAGATAACGTACGTCTTGAGAAACCCTAACATACGTCATCGACTTCCCAACTTCCATACTTGACATTCCTCATTTCCAAACACGCGTCGGGTCCTTCTTAAGGCTAAACAACATCAACCTTAAAAAATTATCATCAATAGACATCTTCAAACACTAGATCAATACCTCAAACACCAATCATTAGGATTGCAATGCAACGAAAGTAATTGGGACTGGTCGGAATACTATAGAAGCTATGTCATAAAAGGATGGGATATTACACCAAGTTTCTTCTTACTTCACAAAAGATGGTTGGTAAAGATGTTATAGCATTGTATTATAGAGAAAAATCCAATTTTAAGAGTGTTATAAAGGGTAGTTGTCAAATAGTGTGTTTAACTACGAATATATGGGCTTCCAATTAAAGAATTACTTACATGTGTGTTGTGGCTCATTAGATTGATTATTATTAGAAAGTAAACAAAAAGATAATAAGTTTTGCTCAAATTACTAGTCATAAAGGTGAGGCAATAAGTTAAGCACTACACAAGGTGTGTAGAGATTGGGGAATTGATAAATTATTGACCATGACGGTTGATAATGCAAGTTCCAATAATATTTTTCTTGTGAATTTGAAAAAGAAAGCGGCTAATTGGGAAATCTTCATTACTAAGGGTGAGCATCTTCATTTGAGGTGTGTTGTTCACATCTTAAATTTAATTGCAAATGAAGGGTTAAAAGATATTGATGATTATGTGAACAAGATTAGGAATGTGGTGAGATATGTTGACTTTTTCATCTATATTGAATTTCTTTAAAGAATGTGTTAAAGAGGAGAAAATTGAAAGCAAGGCTATGTTGTCTCTTAATATGCCTATTAAATGGAATTCTACATATTTAATGTTGGATGTGGCTCCTAAGTATGAGAAAGCTTTTGAAAGATTTCATGAGCAAGATATAGTGTTTAAGATAGATCTTAAAATTAAAAGAAAAAAAATATTGAAGAAGTGGGTGAATATGGAACTAAACATAAAGTAGTGAGAATTTAGGTTAGGAGGCTGACAAGTGATGATTGGGAAAATGCTAGAAGATCTGCAATTTTGCTTCAATATTTTTATGATCTTTGATGTATGCTAAATTTACATATTAATTCAAGCAATAATTTATCTATTTTCATCCTTTAAATCATGACTTTGTGGAAAAATTCTTATAATGTTTGTGATGATTGTAGGATGTTGAATTTGGGGAGAATGAGTGGAAAAAGGTGCAAAAGGGATGCAAAATGGAAAGGCTTCAAGAAAACCCATGAAAAGATGAAGAAAATGAAGATTTCATGAAGTAGAAATGTTGCACGGTCGTGCAACTCAACTTGCATGGTCGTGACGTTGGCCGTGGGCATGCCTAACCCAACTTGTGCTGCTCTGACGTTAGCCGTGGGCATGCTTAAGAAACAAAAATGTTGCATGGCCTTGAAACTCAACTTGCACGGCCGTGCAACACGATAGTGAAGGGAGAGAAAGTGACGGAATGCACCAAAGTTTGTGGGGACCCAAGGCATGTTTCAAGGGAATTTTTAGGACACTTTTGCTAGGTTTTGTGGAGGACCAAGGGGACTATGAATACCCCTCTTACAAACCATTTTGGCAAGCCTTGAACATTTGGACATTAAAGGAGAGAATCATTCTCTATCAATTCCCAAGGAAGATTCAAAGAGGAGGGATAAGAAGATTGGAAGAAGGCTTCATCAACCATCAAGAAAATCTTTATTCTATCTTTTTATCTTCTTTCCTTTGTTTAGAAACATGTTTAGGGTTTTAATTTATTGTTTTATGTTTGATTTCCTAAACATGTTAGCTTAGTTTCATTGTTAGGGTGTAGAGATGTGAACCTTTGACTTATGTTGCTTTAATAGATGATTATTGTTATGGTTTTTGTGTTTTTAATGTTATATATATTGTTTTAATGCTTTAATTTTTAAATCTATGGTTGGTGATGATTTTATGACTTGTTATTAATTGAATGATGTTGAGATTCATGACCTTAATGTTGTTTTTGACACACCTAAGTGATGAATTGAGAGATGAAGATTGTGTTAGATCACAAGCATAGAACTTGTATGTTTTTAGGGTAGAAATAAACTTATGTCTACAAGATATTCAATGAAATTCCTCTATGATCCTAATGGGCCTAATTTGGCTAGGTGAGGCCGAAAGGACCCACCTAGGAAGTGTAAGCACTACTTAAGTGACCTTGAGAGAGGCCTTAGGTGATTTATATGGAGAGAACATTCACACCCAATGTATTAAAACCCAATTTCATTCATTATTGCAACTAAATCCTTGGTTTTATCTTGAAAACCCTAATGTTTTCTCAGTATTGGATTTCTTGTGTTTGATTTATTGCTTGTTTTTATTTCTAAATCCCCAAAAACAACTTGATGCTTTTAGTTGCTTATATCCTTTTAATTGACCACAATTAGACACATTCCCTATGGATTCGACACCATAGGATACTCCTAAAGTTTTTATTACTACAATCGATTCTAGTGCACTTGCAATAGACATCGATCGAGTTTTTTGCGCCATTGTCGGGGAATGACGTATTTTTGTGGTCATTTTATTATTTTTATATTTAATTTTAGTATAATTATGTGATTTTCCCTAATAAAAGTCCTAGTTTGCACATTTAGCAGCCTCCTACGACATAGTATTTTTCAATCACTACTGAACCAAAAGATTAATAGTGGTTTTATTTCCCTCTCTTTTTGATGATGACAAAACCTTGAATAATTAAAGCTCTACATCAAGGCAACAACATTGATCAATGATTTCATCCTTGTCATTTGGTTAGCATTATGCAAAAATGAATGCAAAAAAATTTCTACCAATTCCAAATAAACATATTCAACACTCTCCCTCTTTTTGTAATCATCAAAAAGATTAGGCAATTAAGCAATGATAAACAATCTCACTCCCTTTTCAAAAACTATTGGGGCATATATTAAAAAAGAATCTCCCCCTGTTTGTTTAAAACCAATGCACATATATGAATCAACACATTCAAAAATTCATGCAAATAATGGATGAAACTTGTTGCTAAATGGATGAAATTGGGTTTTAACAAATGGGTGTGAGTGTTCTCTCTACATAAATCACCCAAGGCCTCTCTCAAGGTTACTTAAGTCATGGCTACAATTCCTAGGTTAGTCCTTTCGACCTCACCTAGACAAGTTAGGCCCATTAGGATCATAAAAGAATTTTATTGAACACCCTATAGGCATAGGTATATCTCTATCCTAAAGCATACAAGTTTTATACTTGTAGACCTCACCTAAACTTCATTTTGCAACCATCACTTGGGCTTGTAAAAAACAATATTGTGGTAGCTAAGCACAACATCATTCAATAATCACCAAGTCATAAAATCAATCACCAATAATAGATTTAGCAATAAAGGCATCAATAACAATAGATTTAACAATAAAAACACAATACCCA
>CAODLS012414102.1:0-12704 GCA_948243855.1 Flueggea neowawraea | reverse complement strand
AGCTTTTTCAAAACTCGGGTTCAATATCATTTGTACTTCTGGAACGGCTCACTTTCTTGAACTGAATGGTATTCCAGTGGATCGAGTGCTGAAAATGCATGAGGGAAGGCCACATGCTGGTGATATGCTTGCCAATGGTCAATTCCAGTTGATGGTGATCACTAGCTCTGGCGATGCACTTGATCAGATTGATGGTAGACAGCTAAGGAGAATGGCTCTTGCTTACAAGGTTCCTATAATAACAACAGTTGCCGGTGCTTTGGCAACTGCAGAGGCAATAGAGAAGCTAAAATCCTGCACCATACAAGTTAGAGCCCTCCAAGACTACTTCAGTACTGGGGTTGGAAGGAAACAAGAAACAACTAGCAATCAGCTTCTTCCTTGTGATTGAGGAGCATTTCTGGTAAGCTTCCGTTTGTTCTCTAGATTGATAGTTTTTTCTTCCTGTCGTCGCTGTTTATTAAATGTATGATGTCCTAAAATTGTGGCCTTGGGTAGAATTTTTTTTCGAAGTTAACTGTTTTAATTTAGCTTTTGCTGTCTGATGTTCTAGCATATTTGTTTGAGGTTGAGGGATATGCATGTAATGATCGGAATTTTGGAGCACTAAACGTGTGATGTAGATCTTTGATAAGATTTAATTTATTGTACAACTAGGCTAAATAGTAGCCGATGAATAAAAAAAATAAATCTTAGCCAACTTGGATGATGCATTGCATATGCATCAACTGTTTAGGCTGTAGGATTTGACACATCGTACTGACCATAGCTAAATCTGAGCATGTCAGTTAGATTCCCGGCTTTCGTAAGTTTATTCTATCTACTTCCAGCTGATATGCATTTCTCTTTTATCATGTTTCTGCATTTCAGCATTCCAGAACTACCATCATACAAGTGTTATAGCACTTGAAATTTTTATTCCTTTTATAGGACTTCTATGCTCTAGTGTTCCTGATTCTGATCGTCCATCCGCTAGCGAGGATCATTTCCTTTCTTGTAACCTGCGTTATTTCTGAGGTGTATCTCGAGTCAGATTTTTAAGCATGAAAAGAAAATAGTTGTGATTTCTCATGTTCAATTCGTATTTGTTGTTGTGCTGCGTTTTTCCTGGTGGTGAAACGATCAGATTTGTGATTGTTAATAATTCCAGTTTGTGTGCATGAGCATGAACTTGTCTGTCAGGGGAAATATGAACGGAAATTGCTATGAAGGGAAAAATGACCTCTACCGAACATAACTCTGTTTTTCGGGGACTAAACAGAGATTTTCACATCTTTCATTTCACTCCCTTGCAAAGAATTAATGTTAGCTCTGTACTTTTGTTTTCGTGTGTCTCGTTTATTCGTCTTAAGGCTGCTTTGAGGTTTCTTTCCTGTAGTCGACCTTTGCAGTGCAGAAATGAATTCATTTTTTTTTAAAAAAAGAAAAAACCTGAAGCTCTTATCAGTATCTTTTTCCAGGAACAGTTGAGTTGAAACAGTCACCAATAATTTAAGTACCTAACTAGTTTTATAAACTACTGTCTCTTTCTATTATCGTTGAAGCAGTTTTGATGATGATCAATGGTCCTGATCGAAGTTCATTGTCTAGGAAAAGGTTGAACATTCCAACTTAACAAAATTGCAATTACTAAATGATAACTTTAGTTATCCATCAAGGGTTGTGTTAGTGGTAAGAAGTTTTTTCTCCCTTAATGAAAGCTTTTAAGTTTGAATTAAACTTAGTAAAGACAGTTTTACCGTTCATATTCTTGTTTGGCTCGAATCTAAAGTAGTCAAATATCAAAGATATCTGGATATGATGACTTTACTTGTATTATATTTAGTTAACTGTATGCTTATGTTGTGTGATCTTATCTTATTCTATGTAGAAAGGGGTCAAGCCGAACCCAACTCAACTAGCAAATCTAGACTTTGTAGAGACCAAACATGACAAATTTGTCATTGATGCTTAATTATAATATTGATTTTATTAATTTTCTATACCAAACATTTGGTGGAATTCTTTGGCTGATTATATGCAACAGATAATTATAATAGTTTCTTAATTGTGATTAGTAATCGATAATATTCTGATAAGAAATCACTGTCATTTCGTCTGCTCATTCTAGTCAAGTCTCGTTTTAATGGATGGATGCATTGAATGACATTTGAATCACATTTTCGTTGCATGCTTCAAGTAAGTCTTAATTGTTACTATGCTTTCTAGAGAATCAATGAATCGCATTAAATCACATTTAAAAAGAAAATACTATTAATTGTTAATATGCTTGAATCACATTTTCGTTCATTGATGCTTCATCAGGTGAGTCTCGTTTCATGCATCAACTAGTCAAGTCCATTGATTAATCTTGAATCACATTTTCGTCATTTTTATAGCTTGAATTTGGAAATTTCTTGTGGATTGAACAAGATTAAGGCTATGTTTAGTTGAAAAACTCATTTTCTGTTTTTGTTTTCTATTTTATTTCTATTTTCTAAAAATTAAAAATATTTGAAAAATATGTTTGCTAATTAATTTTTTTTGAATAATTTTTTTATTTTTTTATTTCTATTTTCTAGTTTTTTAGAAAATAATGGAAAATGTGCTTAACTAAACAACTCTTAAATTTTTTTAGGGCTAATGTTTCCCAAGTAATAGCATATCACATATATCAAAATACTTTTTTTTTATAACAAAAAACATTTTTTTTAAAAATCGTAGTATGTAAAAAATTATTATTTTAGAGAGCAAAAATCCATTCTCTATTATATTTTAAATTTATAAAACTCTTAATTCTTGTATGTTTTTAACATTTTATTTACCAATTATGCATTTGTATGTTCTTCTATAGATATAAAATTAAAAATACTTTATTTTTATCATAAATGTTTTTCAAAATGAACATCAACATTGGAGATTCTGGAAAATTTGAAGATTTCAAGGAGATTGCGGTCCTCCACAGATTGAATCTGTTCCTCACGTTGCTTTAACTGGTACACAATAGTTTATTGGCAACGACTTCAGAATAACGCAGTTTGTGGTTCTTTTAGCTAACTGTTATCACAAAGTAATTCTGATTTTCTGCTTCATTCAACCAAAGAAGATTGAATTCAGAAAGTTGCTTTCCTTTTTTTAAAAATAAAAAAAAAATGTGAAAGAAGGTTCTATGTCTTTTAGTTCAAACATTGTACACTTGAACTCATATTAGGATTCGAGCTTAAGTCTCTAGATTTAATAATTCACGCGCTAAACTACTTGAGCTAACCTCAAATGGTGAAAGTTGCAATCGCGAAACTAATTATTCAGATTCAAATATATCTCGAGCACGATATGAAATAGTTGAGATATATTTTAATCACACTATGTAAAAAGAAATTATGGACTACTTTCAATTTTGGAATTTCCATTTTAAACTGTTTTGAAATGTAATAAAAGGTTGATGAAAACGTATGAAAATAATGTTCTATAAAAGAATTGGTCAATTTATTTCATGTATAAAATTTCCTTTAAAATTAATTTTGTCATATTCAATTCGCCAATAACATCGACACTATCATTAAATTGACATATTGCTAAGGTCGTGATCAACCAAAAAGAAAAGTGAGATATATGCCTCTGATTTTAGTGGCATAAAACGAGTTTCTTCATTGATGCAGTCATGGCAAGTTGGAATCCATAAATAACACACTTAAAGAAGGGATCAAAATTGTCTACAAGCAGTGTTGAATTTACAGAAGACGCCATACATAAACATCAGTGTTATTTGTATGACCTCTTCAAGTCCATGCTTATGAAGGTGACCTATGTTCCCCATTCCAACATTGTACTCATGATACCGTGTCCATTAATTTGGAAACCTTTGATTCTTTGACAATAAGATATATAATAGCTACACGACTTTTTCTTTCCCTTAATCAAGCTGTGTTTAGACTTTACATTCGTTCAATCGGTCTTTATCAGCTAATTTCTCATTTGCTTCGAGAAATTCGGGAGTTAAACTAATGTTTTATATATATCTTTTCCACGACCAAGATTCACCAACTAAACCTCATTTACTCTCAGACTTGAGAGATCGATCTCTCAAAGAGGTTTTGATTAAAATTTGAGATATTGTTTAAATCGTTAATCTTAAAGGTGTTCATTGTCATATTTGATTTATTCCATTGTTACAATTTCTTAATATTATTCTTATTATAAAGAGCATTTAATCACTAAAAAATTAGAGTATTAACAATCTTTTGACAACTGATTAAAGTATTAATTGTTTCTTTCCTTCCAAACGAGTTCTATTTCTTTTTAAGCTTTAAACCCCCTCTTTTACGAAAACTTATTGACAAGAGTTAAACGACTTTTCAGGAAGAAAAATAAAATGAAAGTGGAGTACTTATAAAAGAAAAACCAGAGCTGTAATCAGTTAGTACTTTGGATTGCTAGCGGTCAGGAGTGGGATTGTGGCTGCAATATTATTATCCCTTCTATGTCCCAAAACGTGTGGGTCAGTTGAGTGGGTTTGTGGCTGTAATATAATTGACAAAATTGGATCTCTCATCGTTTTTCTTGCGCCGTGATATCGGATTAGGGCATAGCCACCCCCACGAGACAACACAACTCTTTGTTTGGTCGTTAGTTTTACCCCAAGAAATTATTAGCCGAAATTGTCCAAAGAACATCCTTGAAAGTGAGATTTCTACTTTTCAGCAACATGATGCAATTGCTGCGATTCATTTCACTGTTAGTATTTCTTTTTCTTTTTTTGATAAGTTGTTGGTCCTTACTTTTATTTTGATAAGTTGTTAGTTATTAAATGTGAGATTGATATTTTCGGTTTCGCTTGTTCTTTCTTATAAGTTACTTTATTTACTCTTACCAAAAATCGAACTTATGACATTTTAATACTGACTCTATTATCAATAAATTACAAATTCATTGGTTTAAGTTTCACTTGTTAATATTTTTTATACGCAATTTTATTTTTATTGTATTTCTTCAGTCTATATATATATTATACCCTAAAGGTCTCAAACTTGTAGCTCATGTACATTGGCATAGAGTAGCTAGAATTATGTGAAATTTTCAAATGCTCTCAATCATTAGTATACTTTGTTCAATGTCAATTTATCAATTGCAACTGTATGGTATTTAGTCATACTAGCCTTTTGTGTATGTACATTATATGTCATTGAAGTCTTTTTATTTATTATTTAATTATTTTTTTATAAATATACGCCTTTAAACTTTGGTGGTTAATTTTTATCGCATTAAATAAGGAAAAAAAATAAAATTATGTAATAAAAAACTTAACCGAATATGCTTAATTTTTTTATAAGTTGAATATACTTTTTAATACGTTACATATAACGATATAACTACATTATATATACACACAATCGTTTAAGTATAAAATGAAATATAAAAATTAGTCACTGAAAATTGAATTCAATTTGGACAAGAATCCAGATTTGCAGCTCAAAATAGTTGTGGCGTTTTAATGTCCCCGTCTCATCTCAAACACAAAATTGATAACTACCAATTAGGAAATAATCATCAACAAAAATTTGTAATTCCCTTCTCAATCAAGAGTAATTAAGAAAATCAAAAGTTTATAAATTATCCTTTCTTTGTATCTGTAGGTCCTAAATGTACTAAACATTGACATTACATTTTAAAATGAAACAGAAAAGTAAAAATTGCCATAGTTCATATTTCTATCATGATGATAATTAAAAATAAAATAATTTTTTAATTATTTTTTTTGTAGTTGATGATAAGGATTCCAATACATGTTATCCAATAATTATAGTAATTTAGAATAAAAAAAGGGGATACAAATATCTAAATTTTTTTCCCACATCCTGACTTTTATAACTGGTATGATTTAGAATTCTTGCATTATAATTTAAAAGTAATGGGAAAAAACAAAATGACTTGAAACAAACTAAAAACTAATAAGGGGGGCGGTAATATATAAGTTTAATTACATAAATAACATAAAAATAGAAATTGAATTAAATTAAATTTTGGGACATAAAAAAAGAAGACTGGACTGTAGATTTTGGACAAGAGGTAGTGTTCAAAATATAGTAAAACATTATTAATACACCTTTATAATTTTTCAAATATATTATCATCAATATTTCAATAATTTTGTATTACATATTGATATGGTACATAGTGATATCATCATGACGATAAATTGTCCATACACTACTTAATTATGTGGCATTAGCACCACGCCAACTCTTAATGAAAAAAAATCAAAATATTAGAGCATCTCTAATACTCTTTATATTTTAGAGTATTTTTGATAAAAATAAAGAGTAACTTTAATTTTAGAGATTCAAAATAAAAATTTACTCCAATGATACTATTAACTC
The DNA here is from genome assembly GCA_948243855.1 of Flueggea neowawraea. Taxonomy (NCBI): domain Eukaryota; kingdom Viridiplantae; phylum Streptophyta; class Magnoliopsida; order Malpighiales; family Phyllanthaceae; genus Flueggea; species Flueggea neowawraea. Next base: position 6,348 of record CAODLS012414102.1, on the reverse strand, counting down.
TACTCTTTATTTTGTTAACTTTCATAAAATATAAATGCATAAACAATTTAAAGAGAAAGACTATTGGAGAGAGAATGATGATTAAGTAAAATAAAATAAAAAATACATGAAAATTATAAATTTTATTAATGACAAACAAATAAAGAGCTAATTTGACTCTCTAGAAATAGATAGTCTATTATGCTCTTTATATTATATTTGGAGATAGAGAGTGAGATAAAGAGTCATTGAAATTCAATTTTTAAGCACAAATCTTTATAATAAAGAATATTTTAACTTTAGAAATAGTATTGGAGATGCTCTTAGTCCCCCGTTTTGAAATATTTATCTTTTAAAGTTTCGATACACATGTTAAAAAACAGTTACGATATTTTAATTCTAAATTAATTTGATAAAAAAATTGTCTATTATCACATATAAGTGGAAATATTATTACTCCCCCGTTTCGAAATAAGAGTTTAATTAAGTAATGAAGAAGTGTATTTAAGTAAGGGTAAAAGTGAAAAATTAATAAATATTCTATTAAGGGTTTGCTTGGTTTAACTTTTTGAGAAGTTACATAGAAAGTCAATCTTAGGAAGTGACTTCCCGTGAAGTAAACTACAATTGTGTTTCGTTGCAATTTTAAATTCTTAAGAAATACTTATTGTGTTTGGTTAAAAATTGTACTTCCGAGGAAGTTGGTTGAAAAAAGTCAATAACATTCGTATTATTATTAAATTTAAATTAATAATATAAAAAATAAAATAAAAAATATTTATTTTATTACATAAATATATCTCCAATGAGCATTAAAACTATAGGTAATGGTTCATACAAATCTATAATGAAGACTAATTTTTTAAATTTGACAAAAATCAATTTATTTAATTAAATAAAAAATATTTCATATATAATATTCCATATAAAATATTTTAAAAAAAATTATAAAAAATTATCTATATAAAATAATATAAAATTTATTTATGAAATGATTAAAAAAATAGACATTCGTAAGTAAATAATATTTTGGGGATATATTCGTAAATATAATTGTCTTAATTAAGGACGTTGAACTTCTTGATTTTCTCTCAGGAAGTTACTTTCTGACATCAAGGGGAAGTTAAGCATCTGACTTTTCAAGAAATTCAACTTTTTTTATTCAACTAAGTAAATAAAGTTTTTCAGCTTCCCAAAAAGTTTCACTTCCTTCGGCAACTAACTTCCAACCAAACAAAGCCTTAAAATTGTAAAATGAAAGATATTTTAAAACAATTTTTTTTCGTAAACGAAAAATAATTCGAAACGGAAGAAGTAATGGTTTAGAATTTATTATAAAGTTGTGTGTTATTAAATTTTAAATGTTATAATAAAACTATTTAAAATAAGGGTGAATAAAATTATTTATTAATAAGCGTCTACGCTCTAAAATGATTGAATGATTTAAAATAGGTTAGTGAAGAAAAAAAAGAGGGCCCAACATTTATATTTTATGATTTGAAGTCAATATCCTTAACTAAAAATCTTCCATTTTCTTCTAGATCAAATGCGAAGAAAAATAATCGACAAGTTGGCATCACTACGATTTAGGGTGTAAAGAAGGTATATGACTTATCATTCCCTCAAAATTCTGCCATTTCAGTTCTTATTCCAATAATAGTATTAGGGACTGTTTGGTCAAACAGATATTGTATACACAATGTTTGGTCATGCAGACTCTTCACATTAACTTGGTTCACAACTTAGGTTTATGCATTAAAAATCTGAATGATTTTCGAAATTCTTGGTCAAGTCTTTGGAATGTTTTCGTGACACATGCCCTAAATCAAAAATGGGGTGGCGGTTGGGATGCTCTTATTATAATTAATTATAACACTATCATCATTATTGTTTTCCCAAGACGAGAGGGTACCTATATTATTTGATTGTAGATTTTTTTGGTGTGAAATCTTTGTTTAAATGTAAATTTTACATGGTAATTTTTAGCTTAATTTTATAAGAGGGTTTAGTGTGAACTATCTGATGTGTACGTAACACTTGAATCTTGAGAGTATACTGTAAAAAAAGTAAATAACACACTAAGATATTGAAGTAGTCATGCATTGAGATTTTCCCATGAAATACGCTAATGAGGAATTAATTTAGTGGTGACTTTGATTTAGCTAGGGATGGAGCTGCTCGTTAACCCTGACCACATCTTAATTGCTAATGATGTATATAACTTGTTGCAGTTCATGAGTACTTTGGTTTGAAGACGATAAACGAGGATGACTGCAGTGTTTTGCCGTATCAATGGGTGCAATTTGAATATAAGGAGAGAATGGAAAGACCAATTTTGCATGATCATGACATTTTTCTTCCTCACCCAAAAGCAATTGTTGGTCACTTATTAAGTTTTGGGGCCTGCAAATCTCATATCATAAGTTGATCAAACACTACATTTTCTGTAATTAAAAGCTATTTGTGTTTACTAAAAAATCTATATTTGTTTATTTCTTTTCTTTTTTTATTATTATATATTCAACTATCTAAACTATTCAATTTTATACTATCAACTCCTCAAACTATTAAAGGCGCATCATCCACTTCTTGACTATTTATTTTTGATGGAGTATAATCCCTTAGTCGAATTAAACACAAATCGTTTAGAGATTGTAAAACATAAAATAACTATTTTAGGAGGATATGTAATACAAAATAAATAGTATAGAATGTTATGAAACATAAAATAAATAGTTTAGGGGTTGAAAGTTCATGGAGCTGATAACATAAAGTTAAATAGATCAAGGACTGATAATTGTTATAAATTTCTTTTTTAAATACAACTCTTTAACACTTTAATTTTCCCAGATCAATATACAAACTACTTCGTCTATATCATTTAGTTCTTCACATACTAACAAATTATAAGAAAATAACCATATATATAGATTCTAGCATAATTATTTGAGTTATTTTTAACGTTTAAGAGTCGGAAAGTTCAATTCTTATAATATAAAAAAAATTGTAATAAAGTTATCGTAGGGCAAATATTCTAAATACTTCAGAAATTTTCGTTACAAGTGTTACATGAAAGACCATTTACTGACCGCCACGCTATATATAGACATGTTGACGACTACAAAGAGACATTTTTACTACCTACACCTACACTTCAAGAAATTTTTTACTAACTTGAGCGTCAGAGATTTCCTCTAGAAGCAACCCGTCCTCACTTTACTTATGTTTGCAGGTGTCAAGGTGTTATTCGAATTTTCGATCTTTTGTGTTTCATTTTACTATTTTTAAGATTGTTGTGAAATCGAGGTAACAACAATTGACACTGTCTGTAGGAACTCGAGATAAAATTTATGTTTTCAAGCCTCTTAGCATCAATCGGGGGCTATTGTAGTGTTATGTTCTCACCTAGGAGTTAAGACCAACTGTCGCTTATAAACATCTTCCTCCTTAAACCACTTATGCGTCTTTTTAGGGACAAAACCGCGAGTACCCATGAGCCTAGAGTGGACAATACCTTAGTGGATGAGTCTAGTACGCAATCGTCGAGGGACATGGTCCACACAGACAGAAGTGAATCTAGGTGATGACTAGTGTGGGCGACCGCCCCCACCGGCAACCCGGGTATCCCCAATACCCTCCACCTCCGCCCCAACCTAGACTTGTTGTCGTGCCCCACCCCCTCTTCCCTGACCCTTAGCCTTCTGCAATTCTTCCCCACTTTTGTTGTATTTTTTTTAACCATGGCGAAACAGAAAGAGAATTCTCCTTCTGTTGTAATTTTCATTTTAGTCAATCAAAGTCCTACCCCACGCCCGAGAATTTCATGATCTGCCACTGATAACAAGTACCATTATTCTAGAATATCCTAATTAATATTACTTAAATAATACAAATATCTAAACTCTCATATATTATATATATATATATATATATATATATATATATATATATATATATATATATATATATATATTTCAATGTGTACATAATAGTTCAGCAGAAATACAACATGTTTTTTTTTTTTATATCCAACGCAATATGGCTTGCACCCAATTTGTACATATAATTCTAACATTGCTGGCGGGAAACCAAGATTCTAGTGTTTACACTTTACTCTTAAACATCTAAATATAGTGGCGTTGGAAAAATTAAATGACTTGGTATCTAAATATATTTTTAATATTTGATTAATTTGATTTCAAGTTAGTATAAAATTTTTATGAACAAAACTCTTCTTATTAAATTTAGTATCTCAAGACTTTTAATTATAAGAGAAGTAGCTCATACTAACGCATAATAGCTTTCGATAATAATACTGAAAATGTTTTAATTAATAACAAATTTGTATATTCGATTCTCAACAATAGTAAATGTGTGTACAATAAAAAAAAGTCTGTCCAATATGAACTCCTTCCTTTTTTGTTTGAATTATTTCCAGATAATGGAGTAAAGGTAGTAAGGCATAAAGTTAAAGAGAGATATATAGTTATTAGTTAGTGCATACGTACATACACATGTCTTTTCTTCGTTTTTTTTTTCCTGAAAAAAATCAAAGGTTCACACGCAAAAGACTAACTAGAGAAGAAGTAATATTTTAGGTTAATCATTAAAAGTCTTGAAGTCATTTTATAGGATTTTTGTTCAGTATTTTTATTATTATTTTATTAAAAATTTTAGTTTTTAATCCCTCAGTTTTTTTATCCATAATTCAGAGGCTACTTTAAGAGTCTTGCGGGACGCTTATTCAGCTTTCCACTAAACACAATTTTATTTTAATCCTCAACTTTTATTTACTACTTTATTTAATACTTTCTATTCAAAATTTATTAAAATAAAAATAGTTCATTCAAATAAAAATAGTTTGTTAAAATAAAAATATTACATTAAAATAAAAATAATTCATAAAATTTAAAAATTAAATTAAAATAAAATAAAATAAAAAAATTACATTAAAATTAAAATATTACAAATAAAATATTAAATATTACATTAAATTAAAAATACTACAACGTATATTTTTCACAAATTTTCTAACAAGCGTATTCATGCAAACGTCGTGCCGCGGGAGTCATGTTCAACGTATCTTTGTCGATCATCGCTATATCTTCCTTAAGTTGTTGATCTTTGAGATACTCCATTTTTTCTCATTCGATCTCGAGCCGTTGTTCTTTTTTTTTTTTCTTTCTATTAGCTTCCGCCGTTTTGAAAGCTTTATGATTTAATTCTTTCTAGAATAACATGTCATCCAAAATGGGCGTAACTTCGGAGACGTCGCTTGATGTCGATTTTCCTTTCCCATGCACGTTGTATTTCACCTTTTTTTTGGTTCTTGGCTCTTCCCCTTTGGCCTTATCTCCGCCTATTGGGCGAGCCTCTTGGGTTGGCTCTTCTTCGACGCTAGGATTTGAGACTTTGAGATCGAAGGAGCCGAAGCTAATGTAGGTGCCTCGGGCGTTCACCTTTGGGTCTTTTTGGACCAGCCTCGGGGTCCATGGGCAATGCTTTCCTCCATTTCGGATGATCACGTAAAATTTTTCAAACGTCATTATGGAGGAAATGGGTTTTCGTCTGAACCAAGTAGACAACGCGTGCTCGCTTCATAATCACGTCGTCGCGCCAACCGCTATGATAAGTCGAAGCAACGTTGTTGTAGATGCCGTTAAATAAGGTGACAATTTTGTTAAGTGTGTGCCACCTATTTTTAACGGCCTTCCCATAACGTTGCTCGCTTGCCTCCATCTTGTGGTTGAAGCGTGCAGCCACCCGCTTCCAAAAAGAGTTGGCGTTTTGGTCGTTGGACATTATGGGGTCTTCGAAAATAGCGATCCAATACTTAGCCAACTTGACGTCCTGTGGAGGGATCCACTTTTTGTACTTGGTACCGACGTCGGGGCCGAGATTGCTTAGATCAATAGTGGGCTCGTGGGGTTCATTTCAGGAGTAGGATAATCCCCTTGCTAACCCGTCGTCGAACACCTATCCAACAAGGGGATGTAAGGATTATTTTGTGAAAAATGATTATTTTGTGAAAAGGAATTGAACGTAAAATTTTGAAAATTACCAAAATTGGAAAGTGCAAGTTAATATGGAAATGGAGAAAATGAAACGTTGAGATTGAATTGATAGTTTGTGAAAGAGGTAAAATTTGATGGATTATTTTCAAAATATCGGTAGTTGACAAAATTTGATGGGTTATTTTGTTGGGAGGATTAAGTATTTTCATTGTTGTGATCCATAATTTTGGGGAAAAAATTGGAGTGGGAGTAATTTGAGAGTATGGAGAGAAATTTTAAGAGTTGAGAGAGTTCGGGAGAGAGAAATGAGTGTTTGAAGTGAAAAAATGATAGGAAAAATGTGTTTAGGTGGGTA
>CAODLS012413736.1:0-18179 GCA_948243855.1 Flueggea neowawraea | reverse complement strand
TTGCTGAAAATATCTACTTGAAATTTCATAGCTTGATGATATATCTTTTCTATGACTTCAAGCTCTTCACCAGTCAAAGAAATGCTTAGTTTTTCCAGCATATCTTCAATTTGCAGAGCCGATGCCTAAATTTTGAAAAGGTAAGTAAAATTTAGAACCCCTTTTTCCAGCAAATTAGACTAGTTCGTAAAAGGAAAAATGCAAAACAATGCAACAGACCTCAAAATCTGGAGAGCTGTAATAAGTGACCCACTTCTTGTATACGTGAGTACTATCATCCGGATCTAGAATTCTATTTATCTCTAGACATATAAAGTTATAGAGTCTCAAGCAGGGAGCCATAGCAGCAAGTGTATAAGCAGCAACTTTCGTCCACTCAAACGGAGTAGCAATTTTACCAGGAACTTTTTCTCCTTCAATTTTACCAGATGCTGTTGCCTGCAAAAAATCCGTATATTTAACAGCTGCAACATCCATAGTACCCTGCTCTGTAAGTTCAAAGCCCCATTCCTGCATAATTATTCAATTCAAAATTAAGAACTTTAATATTAATGTGAAACAAAAAGAATGGAAATTCGCAGACTGCCACATAATTATTCAGCAACGTCCCTTCAAATGAAACAGCAGAACATTTTAAACAATGTCAGAAATCTCTTTTTTTTTCAGATTTCAAATCGTCTCCAACATTCTTAAGGTTTCTTCAATCAGCACAAACGATGCAAACAATTGATTCTGTACCTTTCCTTGGTACTACTAACCAGCAGAACGTCAGAGTATATTTCAAACAAACAATCAAATGACATTATTAGTTTTTGATATTTGATTGGAGCAAATTCATATATCATATCTCTGTTCAACTCTAAAAAACAATCTACAATCTAATTTTATAATCTGCAAACTATTTTTACTATTCACCACTCGATATATATTATCATATTACAACCGTAAAAAATGTGTCAATCTTTATATTATTTGCTATTGATCTACCGGAAAAAACTACAATCTACTAAGCTGCAATCCGTTTTTGCTATTGAGCTAAGGGAAAAACAACAATGCTTTTTCATTTTCCCTTTCTGTATCATTTCAAGAAAGTTATGTAGATTACAAAACAATGATGTCACAACATATTTTTTCTGTACATAAATTATTCATCAAATATCGAAATATATAGGAGAAATTACTCATGATCACCTCGATATGATCGATCTAAGAGCCCGCATATACTCAATCTTTCTACTCATTCTGCTTCATATATTACACTTACTGACCACATTCATAACTGAACTAACCTATAATTTCCTTTCTTTTAATTATTCTCATTTTAAAATCAATAATAATAACAATAATTATAATAATAAACTCATCAAGAGAGAGAGAGAGAGAGAGAGAGCGCTTACGCGAACAAGAGAGTCGTAATTCTTAAGCTTGTCCTTGACGATCCTCCGCAACTTCCGCAACGCGCTCTTGTCCTCCTCATCGTCGGCGCACTCCTCCGCCATCTTATACCTGAAAACAAAGAAACATCAAAGAACGGTTACAGCGCCCCAAACAACAGACACACACACACAGACAATAATTGAAGTGATGACCTTACGCGTTAACGAAGGCGCGGCAGAAATGGAGGTCATGATAGACGCAATGGAGGAAAGAAGCAGTATCAAGATCGCCGGATGCGAGCGAAACAAAGAACGGAGTGTACGTAGCAAGCACTGATTCTCTCCTACACTTGATCCAAAGCCTCCTACCGATTCCTCCGTCGTCCATTCCCATGATCCACACTAAAACGACGTCGTTGTTGTTGTTGTTGTAGTTGAAGATCGATAACTGTTCTTTTCAGAGAGAGAGAGAATGAGATGGAAATAGAGTTGTCGTTTTATGGTTTGGTTGGTTTGCGTTTAAGTAGGAGTGAGGCGGAGAGAGAAAGAGCCGGCGGTCAACGGAGAGACTTAGCAGTCTAGAGAGAGAAAGAGGGAGGGAGGGGTAAAACTGGAAATAAGAAAAGTCAAGAAAGCCAAAAGAGTGCGTGAGTCGGGTTGGAGTGGTGGAGGTGTTTGGCTTTTGACAGAGTGGACGCCATGGCGGAGGATTGCCGCGTGCCACGTCAGATATGGGCGTTAGGCGCCTCGCGTGGTCCCCACTGTAATGCTGTTTCATTGGATAATTTAAAATAATATAAAGTTTTTTTAATTATATTCTCTTTGCATGTACTTTTTTGGTTTGTTTGGAATATATTTGGTTCAAAATGGTCCTATTGTTTCTTTGCCCAAATAATAAAAACGAATAGGTTTAACGGTGTAATTAAAATTTATAATATGTTCCATTTGTTTTATATTACATTTTATTTTTTAATAATTTATGTGTCTTTTTTGAAGTTATCTATCTTTATTTTTGCTCAACTTAACCCATAAGTTTTTATTATTCAACAAATTCACTAAAATGAAACAACAAAAAATATCTATCAAAATTGAGAAATGATACACTAATGGAATTATCTAATAATGTGGCATGATTCAAGCCCCTTAATTGGGAGAAATCCCATGACGACGGATGTTTTTGGAAAATATTTGTCAATGAACAAAGGCACTATTAGAATCAAAGAGTCACGAGATAAGAATTGAGAGATCAATTCTTTCAAATAAATATTTTTTTTCTTGGGTAAATGAGTGAAAGGAACGATTGGTAGTAACAACTCCATTGTGTGAATATAAGGTTTTTCTCCATTAAAAAATGTTCGAAAAGTTGTAACTAAATTAGAAAAGGGACAAGCTTTTTTACTATAACACCATAGGTAAGAATCCAACTAAAACGTGACTAGACTCCGTCTTATAGGAGGCCTCAAGGAACATTCTCTCCATTGGAATTTGAATTTGGCAGAATAACTTAGTAAAAACACATAATACTACAAGCCTATAATCCGCTCTCTCTTAAATGCAAATCATTGTTAAGTTTTGGGACAACAATATTTAATATTAATAAGTTTCTTAAATTTTGTTCAATAATAAGAAAAAAAACATTTCAGAAAGGAGAAGTATCATACAAATTGAAGCTCAATATTTGTTATATTGAAATGAATCGCGGTGGAGCAAAATCCTGTCAAACTATAAGGGTTCAATTCAAAAAAAAAACAATTTATATAATTGAATTCACATTAAAATAAAAACCCAAAGGAGAAGAACGAAATCGCACTGTTAGATTGATGGAAGAAAGCTTCAAAGTTTCAATGGTCTAATAAAATACTTTTTTTTCTAAAAAAAAAGTAGATTGTGACAATAAATGAAAAAGGTGTTGCCAATAGTCAACGTTGGTGACGCGGCAAAATCCAATTTATAAAGGGGAGGTTGGTTTGGGTTTGCTTCATGCAATTGAAGTCATTTGAATATTCTTAATGATGAGTCAGTGTGGGGTCGGACGGGTCGGATGATATATTGACTGTTCGGCGAACCTGTTTTAAGCTACTATGGCGACTCCAATTGCTCTATTTTATTTTTTTACCTCTTTATTTTAAAATTAATCTCACCTTAATTAAATCTTGACTCCACCATTAAATATTCCTATATATTAAGAATCTCAAAGATTACTTTCATTTTAAGGCTGACCCAAAATATGCCTATATTCTCATTCAATATTAATAATGCTTCTTCCTACATCAAGGAAACATATGTCGACTAGAAACCTTATTTTGGTGGCAATATACACGGCTGCTGACTCCTGACTTAGGACTCACGAGAGGTACTTTGTTGGAGTTCACATTGTTCACATTTATGTTTATGTAAAGTTTCTTGTAGGTTTTGTCCAAGTTTGTGGCTGACACTACGCTATATATTTAGGTTCCTGCATTTGTCCTATTTAGGTGCACCCTGGGATTTCTTTTATTGCACTCCAAATTTGACGCCATATCATAACCTAAAAAAGGTTTTTTCTTGAGATGACATTTTTGTTTCTTCAAAGAAAAAAACCCATTAAAAAGTCAAAGGATTCATGAGACATTATGTTAAAATACCCACTAAAAATAATATGTGATTTTACAAAAAATACCGTAGAAAATAAAATAGTTACAAAAAGTACTAGTGTTCATTTTTATTAATTTTAATTATAAATATAATAAGGGATAACTTAAAAAAATAAAAATGACAAAAATTTAAAAAAATACCAAATTAAAAAAACCGTGCTTTCTGCGAAAGAAATTAAATCATTTCTTATAAATATCTTCACCTTTTCCGGTATACATGTAATGTCCATTAAAAAAATCATAATAAACAAGCTGAATTATAAGCATAGAGACTCGCCAATAAAATTAGAGGTGATGTCAGAAAGAGTTTTTAGTGGAGGCCTAATAACAAACAGAGTGATTGCAACAAACTTAATTATTGCAATTTATATGGCATCAAGGTGATCCATTCAATATATTCCTACGAATGAAAACAGGTGTACTGATTGGATTGCTAAAAATGGGTTAGCTCAGTTTTTGGGCATGCATAATTTTGTTCACTTACTTTCACAGCTCAGTAGTCTTTTGTATTTTGATGATTTTTTATTCGGTAACCACAATATTTTTCTGCTACAAGTGAGAATTATAAATATTATGACATGAAATATTGTCCTCTTTTTTTAAAAAAAGTGGATAGTATTGGCTTGCTACTAATGGCCTCCATCAATCCATTGTTTTTTTTTTAATCTTTTTTGGGTTCTTTTTTTCCTTCCTTTATTTGGAATCTTGTATCGAAACTTGATTGGGGTGTCTAACCCCTTTGTAAATTCTATTTGATTTATCATAACAATTATAAATATAAGGATGTGAGCTTAATTAGAGATTTCAAGCTCGAGCATTGGAAATGCAGTAGTATAGGTGGTAAAAATCTTATCCTTCGAGATGTCTATAAAACTCTCGAATCCGAATTAGTTTGGACCCATTAAATCATTTCAGCTCAATATGGAACAATCCAGAATATCGGGTGCAATATCAAAAAAAAAAATTCAAGATGTGAGAATATTTGTTTACTATTATACCCTTATTTTTTAATAATTACAAGTATACCCTTAGGATTGTTTTTTTAATTATCTCAACAAAAAATCTAACTTTATATATTCTGAAAAATCTAATAATCTGTAATTATTTTAACAAAAAATCTAAAATCACTTTATATGTTTTGAAAAATTTAATAATATGTAATTATTTTAACAAAACATCTAAAATCTTTATCTATTTACTATTTAGTTTCAAATTTTTTTATTCATTTTACATATTTTATTTATCTTATTTCAAATAAAATCATATCATACCACTTATAAATAAGAGAAAATAGGGTAAAAATGAATTTTTTTAAGAAACCAGGTTGGATTTTGTTTCTCCACCGACTTGATTAATTTTTGTTTCCTCTAGGCGCATTTATTTATCTATATATGATGATTTGCTATTTTTTTATATATATTTATGATTTTTAGCAAAAAAAACATGCAATTGCTATTATATTGCTATTTTTTTCCTATTACCTTTATTCTATTGTTGATTGCCTTTAGTTTTGAATTATGACTTTGTTGAATATTACTTTAAAATAATATATTTAATTTTTTATTTTTCTCTTCTGAAAAAACTACATAATGTATATGAAATATGATGGTCCATACAAAAAAAAAAGTGTTACTTAGCTAAAAAGTAATTAAAATTTATCTATAATTATATAAGTTAAACATTTTTTAGATATAGATACTAACAAATTTTAAGATTTTTTTTTTCAAATTTATTTATAATTTTTGAAACATATAGTTCAAAGAAATACTATCATATTTTGCTAAAATATGTTTCTTCTTTGACCTTCAAGTAATTGGAATGTGCATCTTCTTGATAAAATATTTTCATTCATAACTTCAAAAAAAATTAATGGTTCACTTCAAATTATCAAAAATATATAATTCATGTTTTTCTTCTAATGATTTAGGATATATAACGTGCAATGTACATACCTATATTTTATAATTGCAAAAAAAATTATATTTCATATTTGTGTTTATTTAAAATAAAATATATTTATATTTATATTTAAAATAAAATATATTTATATTTATATTTAAAATATACTTATATATTTTTTAATCAAAATACTAGTTAATAGATATTACCTGCCTCTCTCTGCTCAGGCCAGCCTGACTGATTAGATAGTAAGCGTCATACGTTTTCGAGGTTAACCTAAGTTGAGGAATGTGTGTGGTTGGTCTTTTTCCTTAAAAAAAATATTATATAAAATGTTGCACTATTCCCGAGGCGTCGAGTTTGATTATGGTACCCATTTTAACAAAAACAGACCGGATCATCTCAAACAGTCGCGAATAGCCACTGTCAAGAGTGAGCTTCGCATCATCCTCGATGAACCTAGAATTTCCAAGTCACTAGTTCGCTGACCCAATTTTGGATGCTCATAACTCACTCGTTTCAAATTTGTTTGAGCAAATAATATACCAATTCAAAGCTCATACAACAGGCCACTAAATCATCAAAAAGAAAGAACGAAAACGAAGCATATTGTCCAAAAAATGAGCACAAAATGAGCCAAAAAAATCATATTTTAATTGCAACCCTATTTGATAAAATCTTATGGATCTCAAATCCGATTTAACCAAACAAAAAACACATGCAGTAGCATAAATGGTATACAAACACCATATAATCACACTCTAACATAATAAAATACGTGCATATGTTGTTGGAGCAATATAAGCATAAAACCATGAGTTATTCACTAAGAACGCAGCTTGCAGTCAATTTAAATCGAAACCAACAACTGAGCGACGTTAATAACATCGAAGGAGGCGGCGTATTTGCACAATAAAATTACAAAGTGAACATCAGAATACCCCTTGTCTTGGATAAAACCAATTATCGATCATCGATTGAAACCTGAGCACCAAAATAGACTCAAGTTTTTTTTTTTCCACAACATAAATGCTCTAAAGCAAAGACAATCTTAGAGAGATTTTTGAAAATCGCCTTAATGTTGCAAATACAAATGGTCAACATGACCAAGTTTTAAGGATGAAAGTAGATATTCTCTTTTAAGCTTGATATTAGGGAGATAAGCCATATATTTAGAGATTTTTTATGCTCTTTTGTTATATTTTTAGCTCTATAAATAGAATATCATAATCAATAAAAAATGCACTCCATGATCATATTCTTCACTCCACTATAAAGATAACCAACAAAGTGGTATCAGACATCCTTTGATGTTAACGAAACCTAAGAGTATAAACTATATCATATCAATGACGAAGAAGAAAAAACAAAAGAATACATCCTAGTGTTCTTCCCATGTGAAGACAACCGGCACTTACAATCTACAACACAATTACAACCACAACTCATAACTACAAATCGACATCAATAACAAATACAAACACCATAACAATGATGACAACAACAAATGCCAAGAGTGTCGACAATAATACAACAAGGATGACAACAACAATGTCAAATTCCAAGAGCAACGCCAACAACTTTTCTAAGAAGATATCAAGAATAAAATAGATCCAAAAGACAAACAAAGCGTGAGAGCAGTAGCTAAGGAGTTTCAAATTATAGCAAGGAGAAGTGTTGAATATATTCCTTAATGTTGCAAATAGAAATGGTCAATAAGATCAAGTCTTTAGGATGAAAGTAGAGACTTTCCTTTTTAAACTTGATATTAGGAAGATATACCAATTGTCATGTATTTAGAGATTTTTCATGCTTTTTTGTTATATTTTCAGCTATATAAATAAAGCATCATAATTAATAGAAAAACACACTTCATGCTCACATTCTTCACTCCGCTACAAAAAAGCAATAAAGACTTCATGAGAGAGGTTAGTTTTTAAGAAGAGGTTTTAAGTGTATAATGCATGTTCTTAGAAGAAAAACTTCTCTCTTCTTCTTATACTATTTAATGTGCACCAAGCATTCATACACTTGTCACTCATGCACTAAGCATGCAAGAAGTGTGACTTTTGGTTTGGTTGTATCAAACCAACTTAAGGGGTTGTTTCAGAGTTTTGAAGGGGAAGAGAAAGCACATATATAAAAGAGGGGGAAGGTGTGATAAATGAAAGGGTGGGAAGTATAAGTAGTTTTTCTTGTTTTGGAGTATATTGAAAGGTAAGGAAGGTGAAGACTTATTTGTTGTTTGATAGTTTAAATGGAAGGGAAGGGAATGGAGAGGCCTTAAAAAAATTTACTTATACATAGAGGGTATTTATAAAATTAATAAAAAAAATGAGGATAACAATGGAACTTGAGTGACAAAAATTATAAAAACTTAACTTCTTGCCCTTAAAAAATCAACTTCCCATCCTTATTTTGGAGGTTATAAGAGATGGGGTGAGAAGAAGTGAAGGTTCATCTCTTCATTCTTCCCCTTCCTCTTTTTAAAAATCATCCAAACAACAAAACTTAGCTTTCTCAACACCCTTTCTTCCCTTCCTCTCTTCTACCCCCAATCCAAACAACCCCTAATAGTTGAACCATTATTGATGGAGCAACCATCCATGAACCAATTATATAAACCAATATGAACAAAAAGCCTAAATATGAAAACTTCTAAAAACCAATTAATCTTCGGACTCTTATATATATCAAGGGAACTTCTCTCTACAAAACATATCCTTATATCCATCATTTCCCATCTTCATCATGCTTTTGGGTTGGCGTTGATCGTTTCTCACTAACGGCCATTGTCACGACCCGAGATCGGACTATGACTGTCGTACAAGGTGTATCGGACCATGGGCATGAACCATCCCTCACAAGTCTTAGATAATTAGAAAATCTACCCGAATTCTTATACCAAAACATGATTAACCAATTTAAATAAACAAAATATTTTTAATCGTATAAAAATATCAAGTGTAACAAAATATAATTAATAATTCAAAATAAGTGTAAAAATATTTGTAATAAATTCAATTAACAAAATATCAATTAATACCCAATAACCCACATGCATTCCGGTGTGGAGCACTAATATAAAGGCAAAGGCCTGAACAAAAAGGGCACTTACTACTGATCTGAATGCCTCTCTGAGCGAGAAGGTCAGATGAGAACTAACTCCAAATAATCTTGAAATGCACACTAGAGCGACTCTAGGTCCTCAAATAAACTGTTTTGGAATCAATTTTCAAAAATATCGGATACACGTATATACTTAAATAATACCAATATACACACATACATATGTATATATCAGATTGAAAACATTTTCTCAAAACATTTTGGATAGAAGGCAAATAACATACGAACAAATAGGCATAATAATTACTGAACAAGATTTCCATCCAAGCTAACAATTTAACTCTATATTCATAACATCATCATGCAATACAGATAAACATGCCTAAGTGTTGCATATGCAAAGTGTTAAGAGAAAATTATGATATCATAGATCATACACCCGTATTATATTGAAACTGCGCCAGAAGAGATCATAATCAAACTAGCAACCTTAAAAACCTAAAACAGTATCTGGCTCAAAGCGTTAAACAACTGACTATCTTAGAGGCTAAAACAGTACCCAACACCCTAAAGATCTCAAAAGTGAACCATAACAAAGCTAATCAATATGAGTCTATCTGCGAGCATTGCAGCCCACGAGCTCTTGCAAGATACACTCAGCCAAATAACAATACAATATATTATAATGGTATGATCAATAATGCAACCTCACAAATCTCGTTATTTATAACATCTTAATAAATTAAAAATATTTTCAAAAAATAAGACAAGGGACCAGAATCAAACATAATCAAAATCAAACAGAATTAGAATCAAAGATACGGACTACTGCCATCTGACCAGTGTGTCAGGCCGAACACACACTATTACCACCAACCTTGGTAACTGGGCCTTGATTGAATAATGGTATATCAAAGACTATGTTACCTCCTATAGCATAGATATCCTGGGTTAGAATAATTATAAGATTTTTTTAATCAAACAGACGAGTATGCCAAAACAGATGAATAATAACAGAGATAATCACTTATCATATCCTAACATTCCAAGTATAGACTTACTTATCAAAAATATTTTAAGCAGACAAGTATGCAAAGCAAACAAATAATCACTTATTTAATTACTTAAAATATTTTAATATTCTAAATATTGACACCTTATTCCATATTATAATATATAATATATTATTCAGAGTGATAATTAATTTTTCCAAAACTCAAGCAAACATATTTTTTGGGATTTCCTAATATATATAAATATATATATATATATCAATTTTTAGGATTACCAATCTTTTAATTAGTCCATATTATATGACAAAGTCGGAGCACAACAAAAATAGAATAATTTACCAAACACGGCCTATGTGTATAGTATGACATCCAACTCACCTAGACGTTGAGCAAATGAATCTGATCAGGCATCGCTGATGGATGGCTGATCACATCGGATAGCAAACGAGACTGAAAGCAAACAGATCATAATAGTGTCAAACACGGTACTGTGGCAATACCAAAATGAATAATATGCAAATGCGAACCCAAACTCCCGACCACGTCGAAAATCTTATTTCGATCGAATATCTAACATTTCCTTTGAAAATCATACGCTTTGTAAAATTACAAACTAGTCCCTCAACTTTGACCAAATTACACTTTAGTACCAAGGTCACGAAAAAATACAATTCACTCCCTAAAATTTTAGAATTTATCAATCAATCCTCCAATATTTTATATTCACGTTTCAGACCTCAAACAATTGAAATATTACATTTTAGTTCCTATGACATAAATCTTATAAAAAATACCCCAAATTCGTACAACACGATACAAACCGTTTCAAATCATCTCCAAACATGTTCAATCATATGAATCAACACTCCAATTCATCAATTGAACAATAAATCATCAAAGTCCCTAAACCATTCCTCCACCAAAAACCCTCACCAACACAAATCCTCTTCAATCTTCAAAACTCATCACAAACCCATACATATCTATGCTTAATCTACCATAATCCAACAAAATCCAACTAAAAATCCATCAATTTATTGTTCTAAAATTGAACCATAGCCAAACCCAACACATCCAAACACACCTAAACAAACCTTACATGGTCTTGCATGAAATGGAGATAAGAAATGAGTAGAGAGTGTGATTTTACCTCAAAAACTTAAAAAGAATTGATGGAGACGCAAAGATAGAAGAGAAGGGACGGATTTTGGAGGTGGAAGAATGTTTAGAGTGGTTTGGGGCCGAACAAAGTCGGGTAAGGGGGTATTTATAGACCATCTAACCAAAACTCATTGTTTCACTCATTAATAGCACGTTTTGCCTTCATTACAAGTACAACTTGAAAGCTTACGTGCGTAACTTACATGTTACGTGCATAGATCACTTCCAATAGCTTCAAGTCCAGTTTGTGCTAGAATTACGTGCTTAACCTGACACTGACGCACGCAACCCATTCCCATCATATGTAACACACTTAATTACACACTTTAAACAAAATTATAACTTAGATACATAAGTCTCATCACTCCTGGAGCTGGTTTACATCAAACGCTGGTGAAATCTCAACTTAAATCACCCCTTTGGTTTCACCGAAGGATTCGAACACCAAACTCATCACCTCAAAAATTGAGAACCTAACTGGAAATCGAATAAGATTCTACAGAAGATCTAATCGAAATCGGGCGAGGTGTTAAAACAACCCTCATTCCTCCTCTTTTTTATTTTTTCGCTTAGTAAACCCTAGTCTTTTTATGGCTATATCTATTTGTAAATAGGGTTTTTCCCCTCCTCTAATGGCTCTTGTATATGTTTTGCTAGGCCGTTTGTCCCTTTTATTTGGTGTCTTACCTATATGATGCTTTTGACTGCTAAGATTGGTGTCCTTTTTTTATTGCTTCAACTCCTCTTGGTGGAAGGGCGTTTGACTTTTATTTTTTGGTTCACGTAGAGATTTTCTTAGTAATTGTTGTTCGGTCAAACCAGAGCATTGGGTTGGGTTTCTTTGGATCTACTTATGTTGTTGTCAAGAGAGTTTGTTGGTGGTGGTTGGCTTTAGACAACTATGGTTTCAAGTCCGACATTGTCGAAAGAGGTGTTTTGTTTAGTTGGTTTTTGTGTTCTCCTTTGGACCAGATTTTCTCTTCTAGGTTGGATCAAGTTGAACTGATTTTAAATCTATAGGTCTTTACATATGTATTTGCATTTGTGTTTGGGTTAGACTTAAGTCTTGTAAGTCACGCTTGTAAAACTCCAAATGTTAAAGAAGGTATTGTTCAAAGCAATATATCTCTCTTTCTACCGGTGCCTATAGGTCTACTTAGTTCAATATTGTACTTTGTTTAAGTTTCAATGAATTTCCTATTGATCAAAGAACAATAATGAGAATAGTTGCGTTACATGGAATAGTTGCTTATGTGGTAATTTGTGTAATTTACTAATTTCCTCATTTTCTTTGAGGTAATTATGTCAGATACCCAAATTAACATTTAGATTTTGACAAAAGGAAGCTATGGTTTCCTAATTTTTATTATATTGCTAACATTTTTTAAGTTCAGTTGTTCAGATACAATGTTTTCAATCTTTAGTTGAAAAATGCCACATTTGATTAAATAAAAGTCAATTTTTCGTTTCATTTGGTCTTTTTTCTCCTTCATTCTTCACCGCCCCTTCTCCTATGTTCTTCATTGCTCCTCCTCCTTTCTCCACCGCTTCTCTTTTCGCGTCGTCTCGGTCATCCTCCTCTCATCGACACTTCTCTCGCTTCGTGTCTCGGTTGCCTTCGCCCATTCTTTGTTCGCCGATCTGCCTTCATCGCGTGGGGAAGATCCATGGCGTTCTCTCCTCCTCTTTCTTCCTAATTTTTCTTTGTCGGCCAGCACAATGAAGGGCGGTAGTGGTGGTGAAGGGTGGCGATAGCTAGGGTTTGGAACCCTAGCTGCTGCCTCTTTTTTATTTTTCTTAATTTTACATAAATGCTCTTGTTTTAAAAAAAATTAGAAAAATTGTTTTTTTATTGTTGAAAAGTTTGGTTTATTTTGTGTAAATGGCATTAGTTATGGAGACATTTGGATACATTTATAAATTTTTAAAAATAAATAAGTGAGCTTAATTTGGTTTTATAAATTCATAATTTCGTATTTTGAATACTTGTGGAGACATATGAATACATTCGGATACATTGGGAGACATTTTGATACATTTATAAATTTGTAAAAAAAAAGTGAGTGATCATAATTTGGTTTTATAAATTCATAATTTTATTTTTTGGATACTTGTGGAGACATATGAATACATTCAGAGACATTTGAAGACTAAAAAAATTATATAAAAATTAAAATTGGATACTATAAAAAATTGAAATTTGGATAAATTTTAGAGACTATTGAAAAAATTGTAAAAATTATATTAAAAATGTAAAATTATATAAAAAATTTGTTAACTCGAATTTTACATAAAAAATGTGATTTGGAGATATATGGATACATATGGATACATTTGGATACAACTAGATACATTCTGAAAGTCAGATTTTTTTCTCCCTTGGAATTAATCTTTTTAGGGGAAAAATCAATTTCTCGCGAAGATATCTCATTTTTTCTAAAAAATATCTCAAATTCTCGGTCAATTTCTCAGTTAATTAAAATTTGGTATTCTTGCAAGATGTTTTAAGCTTATTTATATTTGTCAAAATAGATTTTGTGCATGATAAAAGCTCAATTCTAAATTTTAATTTAATATAAAGTCAAAATTTTCCATTATTTTATAAATGAGTGTGGAAATGATATTTACGACCCGTTTGGCCCACTAGAATTGGGCATTGAATTGAGGTTGTTTTGGAATTAGACCCAATTAATTTCAAATCTCGGATTTAATAATGAAATTTCAATTCTCAAAACATTTTGTATAATTACATTTAGATGCCAACCAATTATTAACCCAAAAATTCCCTATTCCAACTCTCTCTCTCTCCCCTTTCCTCTAAAAAAATTAATTATTTAATGTTAAATTCATATTAAATGATTAATCTATATTAAATAATTATTTAAATAATCAATTCTAATTTTGATTTAATTCAAATTCGGTATGTTATTCAAACATCAAAATTTTAATTATAATTTAATTTCATTTTTGTGTAAAATATTATTAAACATAAAAATTTTAATTCAATTTCAATCTTGAATTACACTACTAATTCCCTATTCCAACTCTCTCTCTCTCTCTCTCTCTCTCCCCCCTTTCCTCTAAAAAAAATTAATTATTTAATGTTAAATTCATATTAAATGATTAATCTATATTAAACAATTATTTAAATAATCAATTCTAATTTTGATTTAATTCAAATTCTGTATGTTATTCAAACATCAAAATTTTAATTCTAATTTAATTTCATTTTTGTGTAAAATATTATTAAACATAAGAATTTTAATTCAATTTCAATTTTGAATTACACTACTAATTCTGTAATTCAAATAGACTTTTATAGAGTTTGTGGAATGATTACCCGCTGCCTCTTCAGCAGGTTCCTCTTGCACATCAACAATAAATAGACTTCGGCTTGTTGAGTCTTTGCTAAACCTTTGGACTTGGGCTTCAAACCAAACTATTTAGGTTATATTACAACAATTATATTAAAAGCGAACACAAATTAAATTAGGGACTAAATGAGGTTGTTTTCAAAGTTAGGAGACAAAAAATAGATATTAAACAATAAATGAACAATCTCTAAACAGATTTCCCAAATAAAATGAAAAAAAGAAAAAAAGGTAAAGAGACGGAAAAAAAGGAAACAGCACTGCATAAAAGCCAACCGGTAACCTGCTACATCCGGCACCGCAAACCGGGAGAGAGACGCTCCGCCTCCGGCGAGCCAGCCGCGGTCCAGCTATGTGGCCATCCCAGTCCAACTGTCAACAGCAGTCAGTAAGTAGGTCCCACATCAAAACATCCCCCACCCAACAAAAAGAAAATACATCTCCGCCGTCCATCTTAATCAAACAACACTCAAAGCAATCTCACAATAGGAACACAGCACGAGATCCCGCCACCGCCGAATAAAATCGAACACTTACCCTGTAAGACCGGAACATCATCGGTCCAGAAAGTCCAAAAAGCAACTCCACCGCCAAAGTTAGCCGCTATCAGTATCGCTCTCTCTTTCACATACTCACTCATTAGTCATTACTCATTGAAGCCACACACACAGAGGAGAGTGTTTATAGAGAAAAACCTCTTGCCATGGCAGGCTCTGTCTCTGTGTTAGCCGTTATCGTTTCTCTCCATCTGATCGCCTTCGTCCTCGCCATCGGTGCCGAACGACGTCGTAGCACTGTAACTATTCAATCTCTCTTATAATTAATCTTTTTTGGTATTAAATTTGAAAATTGTTATAATTGTTTGTGAACAGGCCAAGGTGATGCCGGACGAGTACGACGAGAGGACATACTGCGTGTACGGAACGGACGCGTCGACTGTTTACGGGCTATCCGCGTTCGCGCTCTTGCTGGTAAGCCAATCGGTGGTTAACGGCGTTACAAGGTGTTTGTGTTTCGGCAAAGGGCTTGTGAGCGGAACCTCCTCCACGACGTGTGCCATCTTATTCTTCATTCTCTCCTGGTATGTCAGTTTACCATTTTATCCCTCCACTGATATTTAGTTTTTAATTGTCTGTAAAGCTGTATTAATCGATCGCGCGATATCGTAATGATAGATCAGCCATGTGATTAATTGGGTCTCGTAGACAAAATATCTGCCGCTGACAAAAAGTGCCAAAACTCTGTTTTGTTTTTTCACTTGTGTATTTTGATAGTTTATTCTGGATCTCTTTAGCTGATAATGAAATGGGGTCCGTTAGTTTGCATATGTTTTGTCTGTAACGTGTTATTGCTTTAAGAGAAGCTCCCATCGAAGTTCATTATGAGCCTTTGGTTGCCTATCATGAGATTTATAGACACTATCTAATAGTAAGAAGTATATAAAAAAAAAAGAAATTCTTTACTGATAATTTATACCAATAAAGTGGTTGAAAGTATATGGACTTGATTGGAGATACTTTCTATAGTGAATTTGCAATATGCAACTCTTAGTTTTTCTTTTCTTTGTGTCACTTATCTTTATATCTTATTGTTGTTATCTCTTGTTTCCTATCAACAAAATTTACTCTTCTACCAAATATATATCAGAAGAAACTGTCAATGCTCTTGTTTGAAAATTATTTTTCAATTTTTAAATGATGATATATATATATATATATATATATATATATATTTCTTGCATTTAAGTTGTAAAGGTTAAAAAGAAGCCAAGATGGTTGCGAGTCCAAGATGGTTGCGGTTTTATGTTTTTGATTTGAGGGACTGCTTTAATGAGTGAACCTGCAAAACAGTGAGACTTCTTAAGCAATGCTTTTGTTGCGAGTCATAGAGCAACCAAAACACTGTTGGTGATGAAATCGTTTGTTTCTAATGAAACATCGCCTGACTGTTGCATTCATTTTCGACTTTGAGTCTGCAGCCTAGTATATATACGTTGGAGTGTCTTGCCTATGACTTATTTGTGCTCTGGATACTTAATGGGTGTGTGTATAGTGGTATTGCTGGACTGATTCTTGTGGAGGGTTGGTTGCTATTCATATTCACTTGGATGTGTGTATGTTTTATAGCAGAATTAGAGAAGGCAGTAACCACTACAACTGAGCTCAAATAGACTTTGTTCGAAGTAGTAATTGATTTTAAAATCTATAATCTTTGCTAATTATTTCAGATTTAAGGCTGCAGCAAAATACCTTTTTTTTGTCAAACTAATGGCTAGTTAATGTTACAAAGCTAGTTAACGTTACAAACCTTTGCTGGTATTTTTTATTTTAACATTTGTTTCAAGCACAATAAGCATACTTGATAATAATTTGAATGTAGCATCATTTGAGAATCATCTGAATAATGAAAACTGCAGGGTGAGCTTTTTGGGAGCAGAGGCATGCTTACTAGCTGGATCAGCAAGGAATGCATATCACACAAAGTACAGGGGAATTTTAGGAGGCAACGATCTATCTTGTGCGACCCTACGCAAAGGTGTGTTTGCGGCTGGAGCAGCTCTAACGTTGCTGTCAATGCTAGGTTCAATTCTTTACTACTGGACTCACTCTCGAGCTGATACCGGTGGATGGCAAAAGCACCACAATGAAGGCGTTGGCATGACCCATCAGCAACCACGCTCTAGTGAATTCGAGAAGGCTTAATTATGGTGTGATGAATAGGTGTCAGTTTTGGGGACATTTTTTCGGGGTAGACATGAATAGATTGAATTTAAATGTCTTAATATTGACTATATAGATGCTATGCAATATCTTATGTAAGACGTGAAATATAAATATAGGGTCGTGTTTGTCTGCGCGTTTCTTGGATCTATTTATCACACGCTGTTGTGTTGATAATTATGTATTTAGCGCCAGAATACTGGAGGGATTCGCTGTCTTTGTGTATGTAATTTGCTTTTATGGTCTTCTTGGACCTCAGAAGTCCAAAATGGATTTGGTCTATGTGCGTCATGTTTAGTACTACAAGTGGTAATTACGCGATGTGTCACTGAAAATTTACAATTTTTATTATGCACCAACAAAATATATTTATTATAGATACATTTTTTTCATAATTCGTACGCATGTGAGTGACTTTTCATATTTACAGATATGTATTTTTAAGTTCATGAAGTCTTGTTTATATGTTGTTTGTATGTTGTTGATGTTTTTTTATATTTTTAAATTCAAGACATTTTTTTTATATGTTGTTTATATGTTATTTATTGTTTATATATTGATTGTATGTTGTTTATATATTGTTGATATTTTATTTATATGATATAAATAAATATGTAATTTTGCTGATTTGTTATTTATATATTGTTTATATGATGTTTAACATATAAAATATCATTAATATAAAAATAACATTCAAGTTTTAACACAAAAAATAACATTTAAACAACATATAAATAAAGTTTAAAAAGTTCAAAAAATGAACAGATTTTAAATAAGTTCGAAAATGAACAGATTCTAAACAAGTTTAAACAATTTCGTAAAATATAATTTATACAATTGGTGATGTACGCACATAATTTAAAATTTTTTGCCAAAATATTGAAAACGGGCGGCTTGGATCTGTAAATTACAAATTTGATTTGGGTGTATATGAAAA